>JAKELJ010000135.1:55000-68978 GCA_025594165.1 Tamias sibiricus | reverse complement strand
CCATGAAGTACTGTCATTTTCATGCTTTCTTCAAAGACACTTTTGCTACATATAGAAAATTTAGTTCATGGTCCTTTCTTCAGACAGTTTCAACTGATCTCTGGACATAATTATGTAATATTGGGAGAAAGTGGGTACAGATAATTATTTTATTATAGCTTTCCAAATATTTTCGGTTAGGTTGGGAACAGAAAACCTTATACTGATAGAGGGCAGCAATGATTGGGGGAACTATGCTTTTTGGTAAAGATTGTGAATGTGAGTATTGAGGCGTGATGTGTAGGAAAAAAATAACATGAATATATGCTAATCAAATCTTGGTGCTGTGCGAGGATTGAGTGGGTTGAATGTCATCAAGTGAATGGTTCATCCATCCCTTTTCCCTTTCTAGACTTATATTGGTCTCACTGAGGACGGTAGATTTGGGTATATGGGAATAATTAATTCTTGTTGAGGTTGATTCCAAGTGATTTGTACCAATATTGACCATCAGACTCTGCAATCTCTCAGACAAAACTTTCTAACATGGTAAGTGGCTTGCCCTGAAGGCCAGAGGGGAAGCAGGAGAAAGGTGAAGTTCCTAATAATTAGAGACATGTCAATGGATGTCAGATACTTGAAATCATGTCAGCTCCACTCTCCACTTTGGCCTATGGGCAGTTTAGACGGAATAATTGTCAAGTGTTGAATCATGTAGCTCTGTAAGAGTTCAATCATTTAGCAATAGGCAACCTATTCATCGCATAATCTGTTTATTAAAAATGAAGAATTTGAAAAAGGAGCAACAACAATGTTTACAAAGATGCTTACTTTCATGTATAACTTTTAATGATTACTCTTCAGGGGCTACTTGCTTAAAATCGTTGATGATTATTATTTTATATATTTGTTAACATTTCTTTTTTAGTTGTCATTGGACTTTTATTTCATTATTTTTATTTATTTATTTGCCCCACCCAATGCTGGGTGTTGAACGCAATGCCCTCACAACATGCCAGAACAAGCAATCTACCTCTGAAGCCACAACCCCAGCCCCTGTATTTTATATTTTGACATATATCCAAAATGGCTATACAAAGGAGACATTTTTGACCCTTGCAGTGTACATGGATGTATTGCAATGATTCTTAAGAAAATAGCTATTTTGTATATAGTGAATAGTATGCAACTAAAGAGGAAGCATCAGAAATAAGGGAGCATTCAGGTTAATCTGACTTATGATTCTTGCCTAAAATTGAAGAGACAACATGGAAGTCCAAAAGATCATGTTCCTTCATTGAGAATCAGAGTTTAGAAGAATATTGCTAAGAGTCTGGACACGTAAAGATCTTTGTCAGGACTTAAGGCAAGGTAACGAGTGCAAATGAAAGGTCCTGCCTAAGCAACCTTGGTGTATGAGCCATGAGTCCCTAGGTACAGGAATCCTCAAGAAGCATCTGCACCTACCCTTCATCTCCATTCAAATATGTCCTTGTGTTTATTTAACGTTGGCGTGAGTAACAAAGACTAGGAGTGCCGAAACATCACACCCTTACCAACCGTAGAACAAGAGTTGGGAGCTGGTTGAGCCTGGGAGGGCACAATTGTCCTCCTCACTTGACATGGCCCTAATGCACACCACATTTGTTCAACGGTGGCCCTGGGTGATGAGAGCCCATTGAATGAAGTAGAAGATCTCAGGGCCCTCAGATGTTCAGGGAATCGTAATCTTTTGAGTTCTTGGTTGCCACAGATATAAAGGAATGATGTTGACACGTGCCTTTCCACCTGCCCACAGGAGCACTGTGGCGATTTAGAAAGAGGAAATTTATTCTCTGGTCACGATGGCAATGCTAGTATGTAGAAATAAAGTGAACTAACAATGGGCTCACCTTGCTTGGGCAAATTGGTGGGGTTGCAGTGTCACCAGGACAGGAGAGTGATTAAGTGAGGGTGCACACAGGGAAGATCCAAATATGGTCAAAGTGTTCAAACTGTCCCAGGGAGAGACAATTTGAGAAGTGGAGTATATGCTTAGTGGGGAATGGAGGTCAAATTACAGTAATACACCTATGATGGAGTTTTATTCAACCCTGTGAATGGATTTTTGTCAGGCTTTGGTGGTGACTGGACCACCACTACATGGGTGAAGAGACACAATATGAAAACCAGATGAGAAGGAGGATCCTGAGGGATAATAATCTAGATGTAAGTATGGTTGTGTAAAGGTTGAAGCCCCACATGGCCAGCCGGAAAGGTCATCAAAGTAGGGTTGTGCTGTCCTTGTCAAGTGGAGAATTATTACCGGCGTATTGAGTTTGAATTAATGTCCCTCTCCCCACCAAAAAAATATATATATAAAATATATAAATATATATGTCTTAATTACTCAGTACCTCAGGAATATGAACATTGCTTGGATATATAGAGGTAAGAAACAATGTTATAAAAAGAAAGTCATGAGGATGAACATTAATACAATATGGACTGGTATCGGTATGAAAAGGCGAAATTTTGGATACTGAGAACAATGGAGTAGGCAGAGAGTGAAGACAAACAAGAGGGACACACAGAGACCTCAAGAAACTTGGAATGGAGACAACAATTTTGACCCAATTATCCCACTTCCTAAGTATATACCCAATTACTACAGTGACACAGCGCCCCACATCACTGTTTATAGCAGGCTCCATTCACTTTAGCTAAGCTATGGAACCAAACCTAGGTGCCCTCTTCAACAGATTGCACGAATAAAAGAAAATGTGGTATAATAATACCACAATGAAATATTACTTGGCCATTAAAAGAAGAAATGGATATTTATGTCATGCGCCAGTAAATGGATGGAACTGGTAGACTGTCCATGCTAAGTGAAATAAGCCAAGGAAACCACAGGCCAAATGTTCTTTTTATCTCTGATATACGGATTGCAACACACACAAAAATGGAATGGGGGAGGAAGAGATAAGAAGTTAATTGGAGTTAAAACAAAGGGGAATGAAGGGAAGGGAGGGAGATGGGAATAAGAAAGACTGTAAGAATGAAATTGGACATTAACTTTCCTCTGTTCACAATATATGAATTTATAGACCCAGTGTCCCTCCACAATCTATGTACTAACCCATGAAGAATGGGTGTTGAACCAAGAACGCAAAGAAACGACCATCAACTCCAATTTTTTAGCATTAAGCAAGCTTATATTGTTATTACATTACAAAGAGTAGCTTGGCCCAGGGCTGGCCCCTCACCAAACCACTGGGCTTGGGGTCAACCCCCGCTCTCAGGGAAGGACAAGGTTTTTTATAGGTTCTAAGAGAGTTACAATAAAATTCTTGGGAGCCGGGCGCGGTGGCGACACTCCTGTAATCCCAGCACATTGGGAGGCTGAGGAGGAGTGATCGCGAGTTCAGAAAAGCCAGGCCTCAGCAATGGCGAGGCACATAGCAACTCAGTGAGACCCTGTCTCTAAAAAAAAAAACAAAAAAGGGCTGGGGATGTGGGCCTCATTGGTCGAGTGCCCCTGAGTTCAATAATCCCGGTATCACAACACAAAAAAAAAAACAAAAAAAAAAATCTTGGGAACTTACACAGCTAATAAGGTCAGGACATGTGTAATATCAAAGGCAAGTAGCAAAACTAATCACCTACGTGGCATTGCATTACAAGGAAAAGGGGAGTAATAGTCAAACCCCACACTCAAAAAGTTTATGAGCCACGGTGTAGTTAGAGAGAGAGAGAGAGAGTCCGTTATCTAGGTCAAAGGAAAGCCATGCCTGAGTGAGCTCAAGGCCTGGGCATTGAATGCCAGACAATACAGCTCAAGCCAAAATAAGAAACCTAGCATTTCATAGAAAACTGAAGTGGGGCTTTTCATAACTTTTTGAAAGGATGGCTACACCAGTCTAAGAATGGAAATTAGGCTGGTTTAATCATTCCCCCCCCCCTTTTTTTTTTTTTACTTTTCAAATACTTTGAAAGGGAGTAAATCGTATAGGCTAATATTTATCGATGGTAACATAATAGAATTAAATTGCAGCCCCAATAAACACGGAGCTTATATATGTTAATTAGACACATGGGACAATGACTAGAGTAAGAGAAGGATACAAATTATAGGAACTAAGAGAGAAGTTAACCATGGAAACCAATCTCCCCCAAGCCTAAACCAATAATTACTCGTTTTAATTTTGTTAATCTCTTCAATGTCTTAATCTCAACTATCATGTATGTTGGATAACGTTTAAGAATAATCTGTAACAATTAAAAACGAGCACATGCCTGGAATTTGTTGGCAATAACCAAGTGAAGTGTCAATAAAAGAAAATCAATATCCCGCTCCTAATTTTGTAAACATTGAGGTTCCGAAGTTCTTTACATCTCTTGATAAAATGTTTTGCACAAAACCTTTTGCAGTAAGGTTAGCTGTTTTGCTAAAACTACAGGCTAATTTTGTGATTACATCTTTGTATTCCTACAACATGACCCGAAGTGGCAAAAGAAAGGCTGCTGCAATTGCAGTGGGTCCCTAGTGGGTCTAGGAGGATTAAATTGTCATCCGCATTTGGAGGCCAGACTTCGGGCCCTTCGAATGGGGAGCTGTCAGAGATGGCAGTTAATAGGGAAAGATCCATCCAATAGAACAGATTCCCAGAAAAAGTTTGTAGGCAAAGCCTGGAAGGTTGCTTTATTATATGAGAAAAACCCATCCTGTTTGGCAGTCATTTGCCATTTGGGTAGGGACGGGGAGATATATTGCTCAATAGAAACAATTTGGGGGCGGATCCGGGAAGGAATGCGAATCTATGCATAAACCAATTGCTTTTGAATAAACCAGTGAAAGCTGGCAAAGCATGGCTACTGCATGGTATACTAGGCCAGTCTTGCTGCATTGCTCTGTCACCCATTGACTATTAACAAACAATAGGCCAGTATATTTTACAGATAGACCCATTTAAGATTGTTAGCTAGGGCTAATTGATGGGTGGAGTTTTCCTTCTTTGTACACAGACAGGGAACTTTTTGTCCATAGTGTCCAACACGCCAATTGTAAACCAAAAGGTTTTGAGTAGTTACAGAATTATTAGGGGACGTCACAGAAACATCCACCTTAAAGTAGCATATTGAATAAAACAGTAAATCTAGTTGGGGCACCCTTTTTTTTAGCTTAGTACAGGAAATACTGTCCTGAATCATGAGGAGTGAGCAGAGTATTTATAGATTCCAAAAAATTTATATTATCCCATCGAGATTGGTCTGATAAAGATTTCTCCATGGTCCCTCCCTGAATATCTGCCATAAAAATTTCTTGGTTTATCATTTTATACCATTTGTATAGGGCCAATTACTGGATCCTTGACAAGGAGTAAAGTACAATTTTAGTAATTCGTGGTGAACCTGTCAATAGCAGGTCCTTCTTGGGCTACAGATGGGGTAAACAAGGTTTGTTGAGGCCAGCATAGCTAAAACCCAAGGATACATGTATAATCCAACAAGGCAAAAATTATTAGTAGAATGCTTATATAGAACAGGGAAACCAATAAGAATCTAGTGACAAAATATTAAACCTTAGTAAATTTTAAACTTTTAAAAGGTCCCACGCTCAGTCATTTTCCATCTCAGGCATGCTGGGTTCTCTTCCAGTGGGTTCCTGTATAGTGGGTTCTCCTCCATGGTTTCTGTAGGTGCCTTACTTTAGCTGTGATTGATGGAATCCAGGCCTGGAATACACAGCAACTTTGATCGGCAGTAGGAGTGCGGGAGAATCACGATGTAAGGGCCACTTCCATCAGGGCTCAAGGCGGTTTAGTTCTCAACAAAACGTCGTATACAGCACAGCATCGCCTTGGTTGCGAATGAATGATCGGGCAGTCCTGATGTCCAACGTGCTGAGCAGCCTGTACCGGGGGAAAGATTTTTATATATGATTAGTTTGTAGACCTTTTAGTGTTTCTTTCTGAGATTGGAATCGTTCTCCCACCGAGATCTTGGTGTGCTCAGGGAACCAAAGGCGTTGGCCGCCCATAAATTATTATCATAAGGGGTAAATTTTTCCTGGTAAGGAGTAGCAAGTGGGCCCTTACATGAGAGGCAAAAGGCAGGAGATCAACCCAGTTTACCCACCAGTCTCAGTCACAAGTATTAATTTAGTCCAAAGTTTTCCTTTAATGTTTCTATTCATCTTTTCTACCTTCCTCTGTAACTTTGAGGATGGTTACATACAATGTAATTTCCAGTTTATATTCCAGGGCTCTGAAATTAAGTGAGATAATTTGGACCGTGAAGGCCTGGCCATTGTCAGACCCCAAAGTTAGAGGAAGGCCAAAGTCTAGGAACAATCTCAGTTTCTTTGTTTTTTTAACTCCTATTTGTGTAATTGTTTCTGTTCGAGTTGGAAAGGCTTCTAACCCACCTGAGACAGTTTCAACAAAGACAACAAGTATTTATATCCATATTAGTCCTGGTTTAATTTCCAGTAAAAGTCCAATTCCCAAAAATTCACCAGGTACAGCCCTTGACATTTTAGTTTTCCCTGTGGAAGATGGTTTCTTTTTAGCATTTACCTGTGCACATGTTATGCAGGCGATTTTGAGATGTTCTGGAGTATCCCTCCGGTGTACCGGGAAAAAACAAACGTGGGGTGAAAATAAGTTTACTGAAGTCTTTCCTTGGGGGATAAATGCATAGCACAGATTGAAGATCAGTTAACCAGACTTTTTCTTCCTAAAAAGCTTAGGCATGGCAAATTTTTCCCACATGGGGAGAGTCCACCAGACGGTCGACAGTTTAGTTGATGCTCCCATAGAGGAGTATAAAGTTTATCTCTTCAGTTGGTGTATGAAGGATTTTCTTCCTCAATTTTAACTGGCGAGTTTTGGGGCAGATTTTGAGAGTTTCAAGAATAGTTTGGACATTTTGACTCACCCAAGGGGGCTATTTACAATATTTTTTTCCATGGTCTGTTTGATCGGACCAAGTTATTACCTTGGTCTGGGGGCTATTGACTATTACGGTGTCCCAGGACAGAGGATAATAGACAGTTGTATCTGGGCTAACCAGATAGCCTCCAAGTAATGAAAAAAAGGGGGAATGTTTCTTGTTTATTTTTGATAGGTCCCTTTCCATTATGATTAGTTTAAAAATCCCCTTTGTTTGTATATCTGTCCATGTGCACATGTACTGTAGCAATAAGGCAAAATGGCTGTCCCGTGTAAATTGTGTTACACACCCGATTTCCTTCTGCCCATGCTCAATGCCTGTGTACTGGCAACGATTTCTGCTTTTTGTGGCTGATGAGCCTCTGGGCAAAGCCTGTGCCCCAGATAATTTCATTTTGGCTTGTAACTTACTGCTGCCCCAGAATACCTTGTTCCACTCCCGGACATAACTGCTACCAATTCGGTGTAAAGGTATGCGTCTCATGTTGGTGAGAGGAATGTCAGTCAGGTCCTGGTCCGGGTACCTTGGAATGACATCCAGCAATCTCTGAGCAGTCATGAATTGGCTCCTCATGGGTTATCAATCAGGCATGCAGGGTTTGCAGGAATTGATTGGCCAGGCGATTTTACGAGGAGGTCCAATCTGTCCTTGTCTAAGGAGAGAGCCTGAGTACTGAGTCTGAGACGGCATTTGACAACCCATCGACATGGTGGCAACCACTCAATAGGGTTTTCCACCTGTGTGAGGGGCTGCTCATCAGATGAGAGTCTGCCCCATGAGAAAGTTTGTTTGCTTCCTTTACCAGTATGGCAGATAGCCGCTATGGCTCGTAAACAAGGGGGCCCCTACCTGATGCTATAGGATACCAGCCATTTTTTTTTTTTTTTTTTTCTTTTTTTTTTTTTTTTTTTTTTGAAATGTAGGCAATTTGTCCTTTTCCATGGCCCTAAATTTTGGGTAAGAACTCCTTTAGCAATACCCTTTTTCACATGAAACATAAAGATGAAAAGGGCTTAGATATATCAGGGAGGGTTAAGGCAGGGGCCTGAAACAGATAACTCCTTTTATATTTTTGAAGGGCCAATTCATTTTCCTCAGGTCCAAATTAATCAGGTGACTTGCCTCCTGCAGTTTGCAGTATATAACGGCTTGGCAATTTCAGCAAATCCAGGTATGCATAAGCGCGGCAGTATCCTAACTGCCCCCTAGAAATTACCTAACCTGCTTTTTAGTGGCTTGGGGTTGGGATCATCATAATGGCTTCTATGGCGGATATTAGGATAACAGTCCTTTTCCCCTTCCCTTTCCCATGCCCCTCATATCCCAAAATAAGTTAATCCGAGTGAACAGATTTTGGGCCTTGTTTCCTTTGAGACTCGGTAACCCCCAATTGAGGCAAAGGTTCCATAGCAAAACCCACGAGTGGCCCTTAAATAGTCCCTCTTTGTCCTTTTGCTGCTAACAGGAGATCATCCACAAATTGGAGCAAGGATTAACTCAGGGTACTTACTGGCGAAACAGTCTCAGATCTTGATTGAGAGTTTCATCAAATGAAAGTGGGAGGATATATTTTAAATCCCTGAGGTAGTTCCGGTCCATGTCAGTTGTCCCGATATCCCACCCCACCCCATCTCCATATCCGTCCCATTCCGGAAAAGTGAAGATAGGCTGACTCAGTTTTGACAAAGTGGATAGGAGGAAAAATGCGTCATTCACATCCAATACAAGTTATAAACATGTTCTGTACTTGTGGCAACAAACTGAGCAAAGATGTAAGGGTTTAGGGGACAGTTTGGTGTAATAGTTTCAACTCCGTTTTGTTTCATATTCCCTTAAGTCCTGTAGAGCGACTGTAATCTGGAGTTCCCCCCACCCCCCAGCTTTTGGACAGGCAACAAGGGGGTGTTCCCAAGCCAATTTGACATCTAATTAGTATATTCACTTCTAGGAGACACCTGAATGTGGGTTTTTAATTCCTTTCATTGGCTTCAAAACAGATGGGGTATTGTTTAACCTGGATGGGCATAGCCCCAGATGTTATAACGTTGTATTCACAAACTGGTGGCAACATGGACTCAGCTAGCCCGGAGGGTTATCCTCAGCCCAAACTGTAGGAATTTCTCTGAATTCAATAATTTTCTTCTCCCATTTTTACCGTTCTGAAGTTTGGATTGGATTTTAGAAAAAGCAGATATTCCTCACTATAACTGGGCAGGTTATAGTTAGGGCGCTTTGCAGGACTATCCCCCAATTCTAATGTAGGCATATCTCCAGAATTGATGAATAGTTGCCCTGAAGTTTGCTTAAAAGAGTTCCCACTCCCTGCAACAGGAAAAGGGCATTCAGGGATAAACAAATGAAAGGAGGTGAGTTACAGTTCCTTCGTCCTACATGTTAACAAGTCTGGTGCTGTAGTATCCATTTATAACTTTTTAAATTTTTATTGTTGCCCACCTTGCATTTCCATGGTTTCATTATGGTGAGGGGGTCCTATAGGGCTTTCTGTAACACGAATGTGAAGCTCCTGTATCCACTCTAGGATTATTTTACAGGTTGGACCCCCAATTGAGTAAAGGTTACCATGGGCTCTCGGGAGCCTAAGTTTGAAAAGAGCCATGGGCCCCCCTATTACTTCTAAAGTTTAAAACTGGTTTTGGCTGAGGAGCTTCTGGCTGTGAGTCGGTGCCAAAGCTTTTGCAAGATTAGGCGTTGGGGGCATTTCATTTTTCCAATGTCCAATTTCTTTGTCACTAAGCACACTGGTTTTGTTAGCAGGGAAGACCGCATTTTGTCTCTGTTATATGTGGTACTGGTCCATTGTTCTAGGATTCGAGGTTTCAGAAGCCCTGTAATGCGGCTCCACTGATGGGCTCTGTTTATACTTTCCTTATCATGTAATCATACTTGGCTATCTCAATTTTTAAATCACTCTTTATGGGGCTATTTCCAATAATTCTGACCTGGTTTTTCCTGACATAAACCATCTATCTTTTTAAATCTTATGTTATGGATGGTTGGGGCTGGGACTGAAGTCACAAAAGGCCAGATTAATCGCCTTGGAGGCTTGTCGGGTCCTCTGTGTCTAATAGGATTATATAGACAGTATGGCCTCCAGGAGGCGCTCGAGAAATTGCTGAAGGCGACTCATCTGGCCCCAGTTTCACCTCTGCTACCTTTTGAAAAGATTTGTGGGTTTTCGAGCTGTCCCTTTCTTAAGGCCCACTATCAGAGTCAGTGGTAATCACCGAGTGCCTCTCCTACCTTCAGTTGTCCCATAGTCCCAGCTTGGTCGTGCGTCCCTATGTAAAGCTCGTTTCAATCACTTCTGTTTTTTTCGTCGCTTGTAAGAGCACTTTATTCCCAAGTGCAGCGCATTAGCCGCTTCTGCCCAGGATTCGCTCCCTTTCCTCGTGGTGAAGAGAGTATGGGAGAAATCTGTGGAAACAGTCATGACCCAGGTGGGGGAGGTGATAAAAGAAAACGGAATCAACCAGAGGAAATGCAAGGAACTAGGATCCGTGACTAAAGGGGGATTCTGGGTTTTTCCAGTTATTAAAGGTCTGTGTGTGAAAATGGAACATACACGTAGCAACACCTCTGGAATCTGGCGGAGAGGAAGAACAGGGGCCAGGTTCGGTACCACTTCAGGTATAATAATAGAAAATGGAGCCAGGCAGTTCGGCCAGGGCGAAGCAATTTGAGTCAGGCCTTCCATAAGGGTGGCACCTGGTCGAGGTATGGTGGGGGATGAGAAAGAACAGGGGCTGGACTCCTTTGGGAAGACTAGAGTTGGAGGAGTGGGATGAGTGGGGCAATTGAGGAAGCAGTTGAGGGGAGGGAGAGGGAGATGGTGGAGTAGTTACGTGGAGCAGCTGGAGACTCCGCACACCGCGTCAGGAGGATAAAGAGGAGCCGAAGCATAACTGGGGGTTGGAGGAATCCATCCGGAGAGACCGTGTAAGACAGGGCTCTTAGTGATTTATGGTTTGTTTTTTGAGGATACCCTGAGGGAGTTCTTCTCCCAAGCCCCCAAAACCAGGGCTTGTCCTCCCTGTCCGTTTCCGGAAGCTCCAAACCTTCATCCAGGCGGGGGAATTAGTTAGTTTGCTTCCTGGCCCCGGGTAGAATATAATCCTATTGATGATCTGGGTGGCCAGGGATTACCAAGAGTGATGTTAGATATAGCCCAATGCCACATTGGGATCAATAGGTGCCCTCAGGGGGCAAGCCGACTCAAATGGTGGGCCATTCTACCTCACAGAATGTTTGGTGGCGTTACTTGGTGATGGGATAATCTTAATTCCTGCTTAACAAAAATTGGGGGGGGGGATAAAAGTTTGTCAAAATCCTTAAAAAACATAGTACAAAAAGGAGTATCAGGCTTACTCTGTCTTATTAACCCATGTTTGTTCGATTTTTTTACATTTTCAACAGAGAAGAACATCAATGAGAACGCCGAAAACAAAAAATACAACAAAAACAAAACAAAACAAAAAAACAGAACACAGGGACAATACACAAAAGAAACAAGAACCACGCGCCAAACCAAACCATGGAGCAAGATGCAACGTCTTGCTAATGCTCCGCGGACAGGCGTATGTGCCTCGTCCAGGCACCTCACTGTCCCCCAGTGGGAATTCCTGACCAGAACCAGAAAGCCAGTGCGACCCTTTCACTACTGCCCTGGACAGGAGATGTAAGTTCCGGACTCGCCATGCACCTCATTGCCCCAAGAAGATATCTCAAAACCAGATACCAGATGTTACTGGAGGCGTCCAACTTACCTGTGGTGGTTATTTTTTTTTTTTTTTTTCCCCCACTGGATGCTTGCTAATTTTTGATGCGGCCGAGTTCACTCACAGTTAGTCCGAAGGGACTGAAGGACACACCCTGGGCCTTGGGAACTCTCAAAGGTGCGCACACCCCATAGGTTAGCACTCCCGCCCCGGAATTGCTTCTCGTAGTCCCAGAGCGAAGGTCCGGCATCAGAATTTGTAGTGGTCCTGAATCTAGTCCCGCCACCTCCCCGGGGCCTCCAAAAAATGTTGAAACCCAAGACGCAAAGGAGAAGACCACACAAACTCCCAATTTTATGATAAAAGCAAGCTTATATTGTATACAACACAAAGTGAGCATGGCCAGGGCTGCCCCTCTCCACAAACACTGGGGCTTTGGGGTCAGCCCCGCTCTCAGGGAAGACAAGGTTTTTTATAGTTCAAAGAGTTACAAAAAATCTTGGGAACTTACAGCTAATAAGGTCCAGACATCGTGTAATTCAAAGCAAGTAGCAAACCTAATCAACTACGTGGCATTGCATTCCAAGGAAAAGGGGAGTAATATGTCAAACCACCAGCATCAAAAGTTTATGAGGCACCGTTAGTTAGAAGAAGAGAAGTCGTTATCTGGTACAAGAAAGACCAGCGCCTGAGTGAGAATATCAAGGCCCTGGGCATGAATGCCAGGACAATAAGCTCAAGCCAAATAAGAATTCCTAGCATTTCATAGAAAACTGAAGTGGGCTTTTCATAACTTTTTTGACAGGATGGCTCTCAAATCTTAAGATGGAATTAGGCTGGTTTATCAAATTGGATCCTAATTAAACACAAGTTATACTTCATTAATGTATAATATGTCACGAGTACAACTCTTATTGTCATGTGTATCCTAAAAAAAAATTTTAAGTAGATAAAAAAAGACAGGACAGAAGACAGCCACTTGACCGGAGTGAATGCTCTCTCAAAGCCGAGAGACACGCAAAGATTGTTGGCACCAAACGTCAGGAAGTTAGAAGAGGCATAGAAAAAGATTCTCCCCAGAGCCATCAGAGAAAGCATTGTCCCTGCCAACACTTTGACAGTCAGTCTTCTTGCCTCCAGAACTGTGAGACCCAAAAAAACAAAAATGTTTGCTGTTTCAAGCCACCACAGTTTATGGTAACTTCATTACAGCAAACTCTAAGAAACCTGGTGTGCATCTAGGACAGGAAGTGTTCCTCACTGCTTTTACCAACTATCTCTGAATGCTGTGTGCAGAGAGACTCTGCATGGAGCCCACTGCAGATAGTGGTTTGCAATCGTGCGATAGGGGTTCACATGTGGGATCTAGAGTTATGAGGGAGACACTGGATATTAGAGTGATATGCCTGTGGGAGGAAGAATTAGCTTTTGGCCCCGGTGTTGGGGTAGAGGATCAAGCTCACTTTGTTAGTATCTGGAAGGCATATTTGATGATGCTTTGACATCTTGTGGCATGGATTTTCAGTCTCCTGGAGAGACTACCTTTTCCAAGATCTGGATAAACTCATTTGTAGTAAACAGCTTGGCAGCTAAGCAAGTTAACTGATACGTAATACATATGATCTGAGGTCCATACTCTCCACCTACCTCTGCAATACTGGGCACTATCCCTCTGCCCTAAACAAACTGCAGGCAGGTACTAGGACCAATAGGACCACAATTATAGCAATGCTGGGGTTTTATTCCCACACGAACCCGGGTTTAGCCCTCTATGGCAGCAGAGAAGGCGGGGGAACAAACGCTCTAGCAGTAAAGCAGAATCGGGAGAGATATGGAATAGCGATGGTGGGCCACCACTCAGCCTTCACGACAGAAGGACTATCAGGCATATACACTAGGGAGACTGGTCAAGGCATAGGAGTCATCAGTTTATTGAGGAAGTTGAACGGCCTTTATAGAAGACATGGGACCAATCAGCAGTAAGGATCATAGGGGCACATAGGGAGCATGAGCAGATCACATTGGCGGAGCCACCTAGCCTATCCTAGTATGGCAGTTCTGACCTCTCGGCATACGTTCAGGGGAACACACACCATTGGCTAGGCCAATTTCACATTATCAGGAAGTGGGGAGACAATCAGAGAGTTAGGTTTTTCTATTCTTTCGTCTGACGTGTTCTTAACTTCCCAACTATAGCCCAAAATATCACCTAATATTATTCCAATTTTTTCATAATCCCCTTAACACCACTCAAGCTTACCTGATCTACCCCTGTATTCATGCTTCTCCCATCACTTTTTCTTCTTTGATTTTTTTCAGAATATCAA
>JAKELJ010000135.1:0-50000 GCA_025594165.1 Tamias sibiricus | reverse complement strand
CCTCATGGAATACATTCAGGAGATCACTGCAAGTCCCAGCAATAGCTTTGAGGCAATAGAGAGCATGTCAAGGAGCCCTGCAAGTCCCCAGGCAATTTGGCCACTTGCTCAGTTGTCTCCTTCTGTGAGGAACATGGACAAGGGCTCTGTCTCTTCTATATATAAGGGTATAATTTCTCAAAAAAGAGTGGTCTGAATTGCTTTTTACAATGTAAACTACTGTAAATGTATTATGGCCCTTGTTTACTGTTTATTACACTGTGGTACATAGAAGAGAGGATTATAAACCTTAGACCCTGGACCAGAGGGATCTGGGTTCAAGATCCGAGCACTCTTCTCAATAACATGTTCAGCTATGAGGCGAATTGACATCCTCCTCGATTTGACTGATTCATCATGACATGGAAATGAAGAATGGCATTTAATCTTATTGGCTATAGGGAATGATCATAAAATTTTGAAAATACCACAGATCTTATCCCTGTGACATGTGGCAAGGACTCTGCAAAGTTTGCTTTAATGAACATTTTCTACTTTAATTAGCACAACAGTCTAAGCGGGGGAAGTAGGAACTATTGATGGTAAAATAAAAATGAATGTGGGAAATTGAAGCTTGAAGAAAGTAAGTGATTTACCCCAAGGTCAAACAATCTGGGAATTATTGATTGAAGATGCTGGATTGTAAACCCCAGGAGACCGGGAAGAATTCCTAGTAGCACTTTAAACCAGCATGCAACAGTCTTCAGGTGCAGGGGCACACACTGGCTCAGGGTGCTGCTACTGTAAACATTGTTCGGGATTATTGTTGTTTTCTACCACTTCTATCATTCAGGTACCCAGAGCAACTTATAATCTGCTCCTCACAATCCACATGGGAATTATCATTGGCTTGTGGTTTTCCTATATAAGGATGCTTTTCTCACCCAAACAATCCCCTTTGTTATATTGTCAAAGCAACCATCTGCTCTCATCCTGGGCCAAGGTAACCTAAGCTAGGTTCTCGAGGATATGCATCAGTTGTTTTCTGGACTTGGGACAGTAACCAAGCAGTAAGGCTCTAATCTAATCTCTTAGCTACACAAACACACCACCACCACCTCCTCTGTTAGGCTTACAATGCATTGGTATCATTTGAAGTTGTGGGATATGGTTGACCTTCACTGGGGTAGGTATGGAGGCATCTAAAACCTGGCACCAGAGGAACCCTCTACCTGGATGTGAGGCTGGTGGGGACCTGTGGGCTACATTGGTCTCAATGGGTAAGGCATCTTCATTATCCTTCAGGATGGGAACCATGAAGGGCCTCCTTATCAGTCCTCCTTTCTCTCCACACCCCACCCCTCTAGGCATGACTGGCTGAGAAGCCTCATGAACCACAATTCCCTCTTTTCCTGCTGCATCAGCACTCTTTTGATGGAATGTTTTCCTCTTCTTTGGTTTCTCTGCATCTGCAATCTCGGATTTGTTATGCTAGGATACATAGTACTTCACAACGGCTTTTCAAGTGTCCTAAGTACAAGGGCAAAATGCAGTCTGAAATCCATTTTCCTTAGATCCCACATCGAAGGAAGGTATTTGGCCCAGTCATAAGGTGAAGCAAAATCGCCCTCAGGTTATGGTCGGGCAAGGGATTATCCAAGCAATGGGAGGTTCCTTATTGTCCTTATTTCAGACAGGTCAATAAGAAGGCGATTTGTCTTCAGTGCTGCTGGTATCCTTTATAAGCAAACAGTCTCACGCCCAGGAAGGCTTCTTTTTGGGGCCAGGAACAGTGATACAACAATTGTAAATCCCATACACACTTACAATCTCATGAGAATGAGGCATGAGAATCACAAGATTCTAAGCCCAGTCTCGGCAACTTAGCTAGTTGTAAACAACTGTTTTCAAAATTAAAAAAGTACCAGGATTTTGCTCATAGTAGTAGAAGTACCCTGATTTAAGTACCCCAGTCAAAAAAAAAAAAAAATTCCTGTTGATCCCAAGTACCTGCCACAGTTGACATCCTTATTTAGGTAATTTGCATTGATTTTTGATTGTCCTGGGAGATGAATTTTAGAGGATGTTATGGACAGGTTATCATAATGACCGTTGATGAGCATCTGAGATAGCTGACCTTTATTACATTCCCATAGCTATTTGCCTAATTTTCTCCCTCAGCAAAATGGAAGTAGCCTACAAACTCCCAACCTTTGAGAAGGCAGCATTAGCTTGTTGGGGACTTAATATCATTATTTTAATTTTTAAGCATTTTTATGGTACCTTTTTTCGAATTGACTTAAAGCAAGTGAGCTTAATATCTACAGTGTTGCTTGGGAAAAAAAATGGGGAAGTGGAGCTCATTCTACACATGTAAATTGTTGTAAACACAATGAATTAATCCCAAGTGATTCTCCCATCAAAACCTTTGATAATGGCCCACTTAACCCAGGAAATTGGTCTGAAGTAGGAATTGTGTAAGAGCCAAGGTCTCCATTTCTTCCCCAGAATGTACAAATGGTCTACCTCCTGCTAGGATTCAACACAGTCCTTTCCATCCTTTACGATGTTATCCTGTTAAATAACAGGAGTACAAATAACAACATGCTTGTGATTTTATATACTGTTATGATTGAAAGAAGATGTAAGGAGAATAGCATTCTAGGGTTCGAGGGAACTACACAAGCAGAGTCCTTGAGGGGACAGGGAGCCTCGATTCATTTCATAACAGACATAAAGTAGTTTGATTTCCCTTCACTCTCTGCCCCATTCAATGACCTCCAAGTGCCAGGGCAGGGACACACTCAGTGAACGCTGGCAACAGTGACAACTGGATGCTTTCTGGACCGCTGTCCAATGATTTCTCCACCTGATATTTGTGTCAATTTGCTATCAGTTCTTTGACTTCTCTCCATGGCGTTTGTTCTTTTAAGCCTTCAAATTTGGGCGAGAGCCTAGTTTGTGTGACTGGAGTATAACCGGGAAGACCATCACATGCTGGTTTCATCCTGAAGAAAAAATATATTACCCACGGTCAAATGAAGAAATCCCAATGTGGTGCTGGTTGCCAGGGTTGATTACAGGACCAACCCAGCTCTCTGGGAGACATCTGTATCACTCTCCTGGTCTAGATCATCAGGGCTAGCACCGTTTGTAAGTGCTATGTGGTTGCATGCGCAAAGCAAACTAGTGCAAGAGGCTGCCACACACTCGAAGTTCTCCTCCTTCAATTCAAACATGAATTAATAAGACTGTCTCTTCATGAAATGGTAGCTGGCTTCAGAGAGACTACTGTTAGTAGGTTGCTGTTGCCTCAGTTGATTTGGTCCTGTAATCTCTAATCATTCTCTGGGGCACCAGAATGACCTGGGAAAAACTTTAAAAACTATCAGAGTTCTGTCCTTATGCACAGAGAATTTTCAATCTAATTCATTACCATTTTGGGAAACCAGATATATGCTAGGTAAGTTCTGAGGCACATGAGAATTGGAATGCTACTGACTTAGATTAATTAGAGAATACCTTCAGATGTGAGAGTTGGGTCACCTTTCTATGGTTCGCAGAAAGCATGGTAAAGTTATAAACTCCCCAAGCCGTGTGCAGTGGTTCATGCCTAAAACATCACAACACATTGGGAGGCTGAGGAAGGTGGATCATGAATTCAAAGCCAGACCTCAGGCATTGGCGAGGCACTTAGCAAATCAGTGAGACACTGTATCTAATGAAAAAGGGCTATGGGGATGTGTTTCCCAGTGGTTTGAGTGCACCTCGGAGTTCAATCCCCTGTACCAAAAAAAAAAAAAAAGTAGGGCTGGGGATGTGGCCCAGTGTTTGGAGTGTGCCCCTGAGTTCAATCCCTGATACAAAAAAAAACAAAAAAAAAAAACAAAAAAATATATAATATATTCTATTTATATATAAATCTATATATATATATTCCCATTAACTTTGAGATTTTTCCATTAGTCCTAATTCTGCATACCCATGTTTTTCTATTTATTTCTCATGCCAGGGCATCCTAGTATCCCAAACCAGAGTTGAATTGCTTATTTGGATCAATGGGCTGGGAAACTATGGACAGAGAAGAGAGTCCTCTTCCAAAAGCACCTGTGCAGGTAGGGGATTAAGTGTCCATCGGCACTGGGTGTAAGGGCAGGCCTGCAGACCACCAAAGTATTCACTGTGTCTGAAAATTTGTGGGCACAGCTTCTCTTTTGTGGCCTTAACGGGGGTCAAGATTAACATGGTTGCAATTGAACTGTGGTCATCCTATCGGTCACACCCACCAATCACACACACTTAGATATAGTGGACGAAACTCGTGAGGCTCTAAAGTATTTGGAGCTCTCCCAGCCTCTTGATCGCCTTGTGGAAAGTTGTATGACCTCACTGTTCCTAAGATAATGCTGACCCTGCTGCGCAAAACTCCAAAATATTGTTGGTTGTCTCAACAGATTTTTTTTTTTCTCATTCAATGCCAATTCTTCTATTGTCTGTTGTTTGTCAGCGACGAAGAGCACTGTAGCACATATTTATTTAGGCATCCAATTTGTTATTCTATTAGTCAACATGTGTTTTTCAGTTTTTCCCCTGGCCAATAAAAATCGATGAGAAGGGGCCAGCTGACATAATTACTAGCAGAAGCATGGTCACTTAATTTACATCATCTCAATTGATGAGGCATCTTGGGTATCAGGGCTACATGTTTGATCAGGCTAGGAAAATATATAGTTTAGTTTTGTTGCCCAAGGAAAAAGAAACTCATGGTTATACTTGGCCTGCTAAACATTGGTCTGCATTTGGAAAAGGTAGTGATAATAGTTTCTGCCATCCTTGAGTTGTTTGAGATTGTAATTGCGATAACAGGAAATTAAATTTTATCTCACAGTATTGAGGGTTGATGGCCAGCACATCTAATTTGGGAGGGGTTTCTTCTTCCTAACCCAGGAGAATCTAAGCCACCCCTACAACTTAAAAATACGTCTAAATGATTAGTGAAAAACAAACATAAAGATTCAGAAATATATTAACAAAAGGCTAAACCCCCTAATCAGATCTAGTCCCACAATGCGTTCTGGAACTAGACATCTAAATGATAAGAATGGCTCCCGAGGTTTATTTTAAGAGGTTATGTCAAAGGCACGGTAAAGTTGCAAGGGTGGAATCTTGCTTCAATGATGTTTTGCAGTAAGCAGGTTGATTCGACATCATAGGCAAAGGTCAACAACCCATCTCAGGTTGCTGTGTGGGATATATGGCAGTGCTGAGGGGGAAGTTACACCTACTTAAGATGGTCACTTCCCTTGTGGTGCTGCACGACGTGGAGGTTCCCCCCATCGCCAGACCCTACCCCTCATCAGGCGCTACTATGCTCAACATTGTTCCACACACAGCACTGTACACAGAGTGGCTCAACAGAAGTTCTCATACTCGTATTAATATTTTATGCTTTTTTTAAGTCAATACGTGTAATAGGTGACATACTCAAACTTCCACTCCACTATTCATAAAGAATGGGTCCCTTTCTTTTTCTGCAACCTAACTCCGCGCTGTAATGCACGCTTGCATCACACCTGCTTTCCATTTCTCCAGCCAGTCACATGGATTCTTGGACCAATTGCCTGTTGCCTGGTCCTTCTCATTGTTGAGAATCAGTTGCTCAGAAAGCAATCAACCTTATCCATATTGTCATCTTTGCCCTTGCTGTCTTGGTTAAAACTAAAGGTGCCACGTCGAAGAGCAGCTAGAGGCTATCAGGTAGTGTAGGATTGCTGACACAGCAGAGTTCATGTCTCTTCTCTCCCTCTAGTGTTTTCTTTTCAGGCTGCTCAGCCAGCCTTGCAGCCCTCTCCCATAATTTCCCCATCTTCATCTTGAATGTCTTGAAGGCCACCTTTCGTCTCAAACATGTCTAAAAAGAACCTCAGGATCTTTGGCTCCACTCCCTCCCATTCTCATTTCAATTAGAAGTTTTGTGATTGTTAGTTTGTTTTGTAAAGTGTTTTGTTTGCGATGTAGTTAGTTAGTGTGTTGTGGTGTGAATTTTGTTAGTTTTTTCTGTTGTTTAGTTTGTGTGTGTTGATTTTGTTGTTTGTTCTTCTCGAACGTTACCTCGTGTGAGCCAAGGCTTAATATACATCACTGTATACAGTTCAAAAACAAACCTACGGAACCCCACTAATTACCTCCATCTCCACCAAACCCAATATTCCGCCCTCCCATGAATCACTTGACCGTTTTAATTCTGTACATAGCTACCTAAACACATCACCATTCACCCATCCACAGCAGCTCCACGTAATAGCACTCATTGGCTAAGCCTAATTTTTGCCACTTGACCTGCATGATGCTAACAGATACAGAACTGGTTTTCCTACATCTGCTGCATGCCACAGGCTCAGTGTGTTACATTCACATCCCCATCTCACTCACACACTATTTTCCAAATAATCACCACCTGCTGCCATGCCATTGACTGTCACCCAGCATATGAGACCTACGTTCATGTTGAAAAACAAGAGCCTATGTGTTTGTCTTTCTTGCTCCTTCATCCTTACTGAGTCACCCTGCAAGGCTTTCCTTCTCAACCTTGTTGGAGGCATTCTCAACCCACAGCATGGCCCAGATTAACACACCAGCCAGAGTCACAGATTACACCTCCTTCCTTCTCAAAATGTATGAAGTTATCTGTGTTGCTGTGTAATAGTTCCACTAGACATTGCAGACCTAAGAGAATCAACACATTTTTATCTCTTATCCAGGCACCCTTAGCTGGGTCCCACCACAAGTGAACACAAGACATAGGCGAGCTGACAACACATACAGCTCACTCTTCAAATCAACCAAGCAACTATGTGAGAGTCTCCAGAAGGACTGATGCAAGCAAATCTTTTTTATTTTTTTTTTTGTGGTACCAGGGGATTGAACTCAGCAGGGGCACTCGACCAATGAGGAGCCCACAACCCCAGGCCCTTTTTTTTGTATTTTATTTTAGAGGACAGAGGTCTCAACTGAGTTGCCTAAAGTGCCTCGCCATTGCTGAGGGCTGGCATTGAATCTACGCGATCCACCTGCCTCAGCACTCCCAAAGTGCTGGGATTACAGGCGTCGCGGCCACCGTGTCCCGTCTGATTTTGATGTCTGCAATCTTGTAAACATCAGATGTATCTTCATCACATACATTCCTTCAGCCACCTTTGCATTAGTCTGTTCTTTTTTTTCCACAATATTGTTAGTTGTGTTATTTGTATTATTTTTATGTGGTGCTGAGGATCGGAACCCATTTGCTTCACATGTGCTAGGCCAAGCACTCTACCATTGAGTGCACCATACCCCAGCACCGTACATAGTCTTATTCTTTAGAAGCAAAGGTCCTGCCAATATTCAAATGGAAGGGATCATAAAATGGAAAGGGTAATAACAGGTTGTGTGAACAACATGTGGTGGAGATCATAAGAATGCCATATCACAAATCTTAGAGGTGCTTCAGCATGGGAACCTGCATTCTTCCTCTGTATTTCCTACACTGCTATTCTTCCTTTCTGACTCCAACCAAAAAAAAAAAAAAAAAAAAAAGTGAAGTTTTTGACATATGGGACGAAACAAAAACAAATAAAAATGCTCTTTTTTTTTATTTTTTTTTCGGCTTCACAATGAGTAATCTAAAATCATTAATTGATTCAACCATCAACAGACCACAACTCAAGCATTTTGTGAGTTTACTCATTCTAAGAAGATACATCTACACCCAGACTCTCCCCTTTACTATTTTTTTCCTTGTGTTTTTGTACATGAGGTAAAAATTTATATATAGTGAATGCACAAATATTAAAGGTCAAACTCTGAAATTGTTTTGTGCATACATATAAAAATTAAAGAAACTACAAACACAGAACAAGAAATATACAATATTATCCAGCAATTCATGGGGCTATTTTGTAGGTGGGGTTCATCTTTGTCAATATTCCATTTCACAAGAAAAGTAACCAACATTTAGAATCTATCACAATATTTTAGTTTTGAAGGCATATAGTTCAGAACCATCAGTACATACGATTCTTCTAACCTGTTCTTATTTCATTAAACTTTACAAATCAGATATCATATCCATCTTGTTGCATATATTTGGAGTTAGTTCATTACTCCGCAAATATTTTATTGAAACAAATTTAGGACTACATCCATTCATATTTCCTATAGAAGGATATTTAACACATTCTACCCATTTTTGAAAAGGTTGGAAAGAAAGACAATTCCTACTATTTATTTGAATCATAGTATTTATTATATATAAAAACCCACATTTTTATTTGGCAATATAAAAATGTGTTGACTGACTATGTTGGTAGACACTATGAATCGTTTAACTGAAACCCACATTTCTTAAGAGTAAACTACCAATTTACATTTCTAAGCAGCCCCATGTGAGTGCTTCATTGCTACACATACACCTGAACAGCTGGAGTCTCTCCTCTTTTACTCTGAGGCCCAGGAAGTGGTGGTTCTCAGGCACCATTTGCATTGAAGTTTATCTACTAAAGGTCACTTGTTGCTCAAATTTAACAACTATACATAATGATAATAGATTGGCTGGTCTGCAATTACTGGGACAATTTGCATCTTGACATGCAAATGTATGTTTTTTTCTCAATGAAGATGCTCCATAACAAACTTGTAAGGGCAAGAAGGACTGAGTATCTCCCAGTTTTTCAGATGAGGAGAACTGAATCTTGTAAAAAGTATTTGTCTGCTTACTAACTGCTTGTAAACAAAATATTATGAGACTGGTAATCGTTTATCCAATAGAAATTTATTTTCTCTATCTTGGAGGCTACAAGTTGTAAGGTACAGCATTACCAGCTGTGGATTGGGTTATGCAGAGGGCCTACCTTCTTGCTGTGTTTTCATAAGTTCTTTTCCTTTGGTGGACAAGCCTTTGCAAGAGAGAGAGAGAGGAAGGGGAGGGAGTGGAGAGTAGAGTGACAATTTCTCTATTATCTCTTCTTTTCTTTTTTTAAAAAAATATTTATTTATTTGCTTTAGTTGTACACTATTGCAATGCAATTATTTTTTACGGTGGTGCTGAGTGATCGAACCAGGGGAGTGCGCGCGCAAGATAGTGCAAGGCGAGCACTCTACACGATGAGCCACATAAAACCCGAGCCCTTGGAATTCTCTTTCTTATAGGGAACACATTTATACCTAATGGGTTCAGGGCCCTATCCTTAAATGACCTCGTTATAAACCTTAGTTACTTTCATTTAATTGCCTTATCTCCAAATGCAATCACAATTGGAAACTAAGTGTATTCAGACATAGGAATTTTGGAAAGACTACAAACATTCAGTTCAAAACACAAAAGCTAATTTGCCAGAAAAATACCTAGATTTGGTATAGGGCTGAAATTGTGAGCAAAGTGTTCTAGGCTTAATACTCCACAAATGCTTAATGATGCTCTGCTGCTTCTCAGTATACCCCCAAAACTTTCACTCACATTATCATGCTGCAGCCTTCTTACTAGCAATTTCTGTTTCTTGTTTTCTTCTTCCCCTTCTTCTATCTTGACCTTATTGCTGGTGTTTTTTCTGACTCTCATGCATTTCTTTAACATTGGATTCACAGCCCTTTCTTTTTATTCTGTACACTTATACTGTAAGGTTTACTCATTCTTGTTTTACCAATCATACTTTAAACCCCTAGTGTGGGTGGGCCCAATATCATAGACATGATGGTGAATCTCCACTTGATGCTGAACCAGTGCCTGTGCCTTAAAACTAAAGGGACTGAGGTATGTGCTGTTTCACTTTCATCATTCAAAGTAAGTCCTTTTATTGAACTCTTTATGAAATCAAGTGGGAGTCACTAAATGGTGACAGAGCTAGTATGGGGTCTTGCAAGAATTGTTTCAGTCTGGGGTGTGTTGTCTTCAAGAGTCCATGAAATTAGTCTGCAATACTCTGTAGGCCCTCTGGAACTTTTTTGCTTGACTTAAGGTGTAACAGATTAAGTGAAACTTACTAATTGTGATTATTATAAATAACACTATCAACATTGGTCATTTCTTAATCCTAGTGTTTCTGATCTATATTTTATTTTTGTTTATAGTATTTTACTTTATTAATTGCACTTATTAAACAATTATAATGAACACTAAGTAACCCTTCAACCCAAGAACAAAGTTACACCCCCTAATTCCCGAACATCTGTGTGATTAGGCTTGGGGGCTCCTTTCCCATTCCTACACTGCTTAACCTTGCTCAGGATGGTCCACTTTTTGTGGGATTTATTATTCCCTGTGATTGTTACATAGGAGAAATACATTGCTTTGGATAAATACAAGGCTACCCATATATTCTGGATATTTTTGTGTATCAGCATTTGGTATTTTTGAGTCACTTAAGGGATTTTATCTACATTATCTAATATGTTTACCCATTTCATTTTTAAGATTGTTTTTCTATCTTAATTTAAAATGGTGAATTTTCATGTTATATATGTTCTACTGTAATAAAAAAAAATAAGATTTACAGATACCATATTTATAATACCATTTAAAAAATGACCAACTTTCTCAAGATAAAAAAATTAAGGTTGTTGTTTGTTGTACTTTGTTTTGTATATGGTGAATCTAAACTTGAAAGCTGACTCCAGGTAATATTTTTGGTATAGTTAAAAGCCACTATTATAGATGTAATAGTGGAGGGGTTACATCATTGTTTTAATATTGTTTTCTGATATTCCATGTCTTATTCAACAGGATGTTTACTACTAAAGTTTCATGAGGCGTGTAGCATTTTTTCAACTTTTTTCTGCCTAAAGTCATTTGCATGAATATAAAACTATGTTATTCATTCCATTTTCAGGGGCATTTATTTTTAATAGTGTTTTGAGTTTCTCACACAAACAGTGCTCGCTCAATGAAAATACATATGCAATGTTTCGCGTCATGTATATGTATTGGAGTTCTCTCTAAGTAATGTTCATCAGACAGGACTGTTGGGAATTATAAGGTAAGCAAAAGAAGAACTATAACTAACATGATACCATGTTGCTTTCTAAAATAGTTACAGTATTATAAATAAAACAGCAGAACAAGTATAATCATTATACTATAGTAAGTTTTGTGAGTATAAATGCATTCTCCTCCTAACTCCTTGTCTGTGTAACTCTTACTTTTCTTTAACAAATATGCTCCCATAGCCAATTTTTCAAGGCTGGGTTAAGCCTCCCCTGATCTCTTTCTCCTACCTCTTGTTCCAATGTGTTGTTACAGTGCCACAGGAGGCTTCTTCTCTTGGAGGCACATTAATTACTTGCAGTGTAATCATTACTATTGCCCACTCTCCCCAATGTATGGAGTGTTAGGCCAGTCCTGCCACTCATTTATTCTCTGTCCCCGTCCGACCAACTTTTCTTTATGAGACTTTCCAATGAATGACGTCAAGAGCCCAACGAGAAGAAAAAAAAAAGAAATTGCAAACTTTAGAGTGAGGTTTTTTTTTTATCTTTACTTTATTGTGCTTTAGTGGTGCACAATGCATTTATTTGTACATGGTGCTGTGGGTCCGAACCCGGGCAGCGCACATGTCGGCAAGCGTTCTACCACAGAGCCACTACACAAGCCACCTGCAAAACCTTAGTTTTAAGAGGTGTACAAAAAAATTGTGGAGTACAAATAGCCGATAGGCAATCAAAGGCTCTATTTCATCTAATTCTTCTAATATAGTGGTGATTTTAGTTTGTTCTGGTGTTTACACTTCACTAAGACAACCGCTTTTATGTGGAGTAAAAAAAAATTTCCTTCAATGTGAAAAAGCAAAACCACAAAATCATTAGCGCCAACTGCTTGTCAGCAGACCTATCCTCGTGAGAAATCTCTATTTTCAAGGAACTTCTGGCAGCAAGAGGCTAGGCTTCAAATGATTCCAGTTTAGGGCAAACCAGAGATGACCAAAACAAGACCTTTTCAGAAAATGCAGGAAAGGAACTGGAGGACCAGGAGACATAGCCCCCTACAAGGAGACATGCCCTGGATAAGTATGTGACCATAAACACGATGATTTGAGAGATAGATGAAAGTCTGTGTATAAGTGTTTTTTACAGGAGAGAGTCACTCCACAAGATGCTGTACATGAACATGACTCCCAAGGTCCAGAAAAAGACACTGGGATTACAGTTAAGGAGGCAGCTCACTATTAAAATGCATAAGAACTGGTGAAAAAGGGATGTAGGCAAGAAATTGGGCCATTTGTTCAGACATCAACAGATTCATTACTGTGAGTGATGCCTTTATGAATGCAGTGAAATGGTGGGATAGCCTGTCGTTATATGGATGACTTCATTTCGACATATGAGGTTTCATTACATGGGGAAAAGCCATACAAGTGTGTTGAGTGTGGAAAGGCCTTCAAACGTAGGTCTCGACGCTCACAGAGAACCAGCGTATATTCACACTGGAGATATGCCCTATGGAATGCAAAGAATAGTGGTAAAGCTTTCACCCAACGCTATTTCCTTTATTGGCAGCACAATATGGGACTCACACTAGAGTAAAAGCCCTTTTTGTGCAAAGAGTGGTGGGAAAGCTTTTTTCTATTGCTCTTTCATTTGACTCAACACATGAGGATTTCACACTGGAAAGAAGCTGTATGAGTGCAGTTGAATGTGTGAAAGGACTTTTACTCACCGCTCACTTTTATCAGCTTAATATGACCCACACAGGAGTAAAAACCCTTATTGTGCAACAGAATGTGGGGAAAGCTTTAATGTCTCAAACTAATCCTTCATATGCAACACTTGAGGATTCACACTGGTGAGCATCAGCCCTATGAAGTGCAGTGAATGTGGAAAGGCCTTTTCCCATCGTTCCACTTTTATCAGGCTTAAGAAGCGACCCATATGGGAGAGAAGCCCTTTGAGTGCAAAGAATGTGGGGATGGGCCTTTTTGTTTTTATGACTGCTTCTTACTTAATTTCAACACAAGGAGGATTCTCACTGGTGAGAAACCCTATGAGTGAAGTGAATGTGGAAAGGCCTTTACACACCATTTCTGTTTTTGAATCCGGACATAATAGGACCCACAGTGGAATAATACCATTGGGAGTGTTAATAGGACATGTGCCAAATGACTTTTACTATAGACTCTTCTTTCATTCGACACATGAGGATTCAACACTGGGGAGAAAGACCTTTGTTTGCAGAGATGAGTGGACAAGGCATTTAACCCAGCCATGCAAATTTTGTTCGGCAATAATTGGATCCTCACTGGAGAAAAACCCATATTCCTATGAGTGCAAAAGAAATGTGAGAAGGACCTTTTGTGACAAACTTTGCCTTAACTCAGCACATGAGAAATCACACTGGAGAGAAACACTTTGAATGCAGTGGAGTGGAGGGGGAAAGACCTTCAGCCCAGCAGTTCAATCCTTCATTCACCATCGAAAGATTAATATACCAGAGTTTAAATCCACTTTGTTTCATCAACCTCATTAATAGAATAACTCAAACTGGAGCAAACAAATATACCCCTGTGGTCACTATGATACTAATTGTTTTTAGAGTTTTGTTATTTTTGAATAAAAAGAATAGGTAAAATATGTAGAGCATTTGAATAATACATATACCTAGACTTATCTATTATGTATACATGTGTATGGGTGTGATATAAACTCGTAAATCATGGTTTTCCAACCTATTTTAGTTGCCATGTGGTAAATTTTCATTAACATTCACAGAATTGGAAACTTGGGACTTAATGGGTAAAAATAGATTGGAATGGCCTTTTGCACATGCATTCACCTCAGCCAGTTTGGGTGAACATATACTGGTGGGGATATATTTTTCTTTTGTAATGTGATTTTTTAAAAATTTCTTATTTGTTTTATTCCACAAATTATTCACACACACAGTTCCTCATAATAATTACCAAACATTATTGCCAAACAGTTTAAGATGTTATTTACAGTTTTTTTGTTACTGTGGTGTGGGTCAGCATCACTTGTGACTAATACTTATAATGGACACTCCAGGTGAATTCTGCTCCACGAAATAACCCACACAGAAAATTACCTGTTAATTTATGGACTCATCTTTGACTGAGGGAGAGGAGTCCCATGCATGAGTCCTTTTATTAGGGGAGCAAGCCTTTTCAAAATGAGTGCAATGGGTTAAGGTTTCAGGGGCGTTGAATACTAGCTTCCTAATGTCTTGCTGTCAGTCAGGTTTGACATCTAGGATGGCCACGCCCATATCACTTCCAATTTTCCGCTCGTTGTGATGAGTGGGGATCTAGAGCAGAAGCAGATACAAAAGAAGTTTCATATGGAACATTTCTATCCGCAAACTGGTCAAATGGGGGTAGGATACAATAGGAATTGGTTGGATATAAATCAAACCCGGTTGGCACAAAGCTACTACTAGGGACAAACACCTTGTTATCTCGAGCCTGGGAAACACCAGAGTCCATGGAGTTCCTAATGCTGTCTGTGTCAGGGCATCTGTGCCCCTTCCAGATCCCAGTGGCATCCAGGACTGAAAAGGTGCCACCTATGTGTAGTTTCCCACAATGGTGTATTTTCTGTTAAGGGAGTGTTTCTGTTTAATTTAGCATATGTTATAAGTCACTTTGAAATAATTCACTTTTACTTTATTTGTTGATTTATACACAGGTATTGAACCCCAGGGTGTTTAAAAACGCACTAAAGACACATTCACAACCCTTTTCTAAATAATTTTATCTAGAGGACAGTGGTCTCACTGAGTTGGCGTAGGGGCCTGAGTCTAATTATTGTTGAGGCGAAGCTTGTGAACTCTCAATTCCATCCTGCCCACTGTGGATTATAGGCAGGGATTACAGGCCTGTGCCACTGCCTCCTAGCACTCTTATTTGTTTTGCCACTAATTTTTTTATATTTTTTATTTATTCTAATTTGTTTATATGACATCAGAATGTGATTCAATTCATATTAAACATATAGAGCACAATTTTTCACTGGTCTGGTTGTACACAAGTAGAGTCCACACTCATTCATGTCTTCATACACGTACGTTAGGGTAATGATGTCCATCTGGACATTCTACCATCTTTCCTACTCTCCTGTCCCCCTCCCTCCCCCCAATCTTTTCCCTATCTAAAGTTCATCTATTCCTCCCATCCCTCCCCCTCATACCCATTATGAATCAGCATCATTATATCAGAGAAAAACATTCAGGCATTTGGTTTTTTTGGGATTGGCTTACTTCACTTAGCATTATGTTCTCCAACTCCCATCCCATTTACCTGAAAATGCATTGATTTTATTCTCTTTTAATGCTGAGTATGTATTCCATTGTGTATATATACCATGTTTTCTTTATCCATTTCATCTACTGAAGGACATCTAGGTTCATTCCATAATTTAGCTATTGTGAATTGTTGCTGCTATAAACATTGATGTGACTGTGGATTTCCTATAGTATGCTGTTTTTAAGTCCTTTGGGTATAGACAGAGGAGTGGGATAGATGGGTCTAAATGGTGGTTCCATTCTCGTTTTCCAAGGGGATCTCCATAATGCTTTCCATATTGGCTGCACCAATTTGCAGTCCCACCAGCAATGTACGAGTGTGACTTTTCCCCACATCCTCGCCAAACACTTATTGTTCTTTGTATTCTTGATAGCTGCCATTCAGACTAGCGTGAGATGTTGAACATCTTTTCATATATTTGTTGACTAATTGTATATCCTCTTCTTGCAAAGTGTCTGTTCAGTTCCTTGGCCCATTTAAAATTGATTGGTTGTTTGGAGTTTTTTTATTTGTTTGTTTTGTTTTTTGGTGTTATGAGATTTTTTAGTTCTTTATATGTCCTAGAGATTAGTGCTCTATCAGATGTGTGTGTGGTAAAAATTTGCTCCCATTCTGTAGGCTTTCTATTTACCTCACTGATTGTTTCTTTTGCTGAGAAGAAGCTTTTTAGTTTGAATCCATCCCCAAAAATGTTATTGATTCTTGATTTTTAATTCTTGCACTATAGGGGTCTTATTAAGGAAGTGGAGGCCTAATCTGACATGACGCAGATTTGGGCCTACTTTTTCTTCGTATTAGGCGCAGGGTCTCTGGTTTACTTCCTGTGTCCTTGATCCACTTTGAATTGAGTTTTGCTGCATGGGTGAGAGATAGGGGCTTAATTCCATTTCGTTGCATATGGGTATTTCCCCAGAACCATTTGTTGAACAGGCTATCTTTTCTCCAATGTATGTTTTTTGTGCCTTTGTCTTATAAAATAACTGATAATTATGTGGGTTTGTCTCTGTGTCCTCTATTCTATACCATTGGTCTACATCTACAAATCTATTTTGGTGCCAATAATCATGCCATTTTTGTTACTATTGCTCTGTATATAGTTTAAGGTCTCGTATAGTGATGCCACCTGCTTCCCTCTTCTTGCTAAGGATTGCTTTAGCTATATTCTGGTCTCTTATTTTTCCCAGATGAATTTCATGGTTGCTTTTTCTTTTTCTATGAGGAATGTCCATTGAGATTTTGATTGGAATTGCATTAAATCTGTATAGTGTATGTGGTATGGTCATTTTGATAAATATTAATTCTGCCTATCCAGGATGAGAGAGGATCTTTTCATCTTCTAAGGTCCTTCTTTGTTAATTTTCTTTCTTTAGTATTCTATAGTTTTCATTGTAGAGGTCTTTCACCTCTTTTCATTAAATTGATTCCCAAGGTTTGGTTTTGTTTTGTTTGTGTTTTGTTTTTTGAGGGCTATTGTAAATGGTGTAGTTTTTCTCATTTCTCTTTCAGAGGATTTGTCACTGATAATACAGAAATGCCTTTGATTTATGGGTGTTGATTTTATATCCAGGCTACTTTGCTAAATTTCATTTATTAGTTCTACAAGTTTTCTGGAAAAATTTTTGGGTCTTCTAGATATAGATCATATTTCTGGGCCTCAGTTTCCATGAAAGTGATTATTTGAGGAAATTCTTTTGTCCAGAGAAGTTTCTTACTCAGTATCTGAGAATTCATACTGAAAAGAAACACATCATAATTGTCATCCCTGTGACATCACTTGTCATATAAAGAACTATACTAGAAAATTGGCCCAGCCTAATCCACAAGGAGAATCAGTAGTTCTTATGCATTTAGGTAATTTCCTTCGTATTTATACCATAAATCTAAAATGTGAATATTTTTTCTAAAAAATAAGAAGAGATGAAGGAAAGAAACTAAGAGAACAGAAGAAGAAATGCAAGACACCCAACTCCTTTACAGTTTCCCTGTCAAGCTTTGATAATTTTAATGTGGAAGGGAGATGAGAGATAAAAAAGGCCTCATCCTCAGTCAGGAGAGTTGGACCAATTAAGGATAGCTCTTTGCAAAAACTTATTAAAAGCATTCTTGGTACTAAAACAATTGTCATTTTACTACCCTCAAGTAGCATAAGATTTTGTGAGAAACAACCAGTGTGAGTCATAAAACACCCACTTGCACACCTTCACTGTATTTGCAGTGAATTCTTTTTTTTTAATATTTATTTGCTTTAGTTGTAACACAATGCATTTATGTGTATATGTGGTGCTGAGAGGATCGAACCCACGGCCGCACATGTGCTAGGCAAGCGCTGACCCACAACCCCAGCCCCTACAGTGAATTCTTGTTATTCATAGTAGTTGTGTCCTATGAATTTGCAACACTGAATTAGTGAATATGGAACATTGTTGCTAGGGGGAATAATACAGTTAGAGTCCCATAAGCTTCTGGTCCAAACATTTTCATCAACCAATAAATTCATATCTTTCATTTTTAACTTAAAGACAACTTATCTATTATATTATTTATATATATCATTTGGTACCAGGGATTGAACCCAGGGGCACTTAACCACTGAGCCATATCCTAGCCCTTCATATAAATATATAATAGATATATAATTTAGGACACAGTCTCATCCCAAGTTTCTAAGGCTGTCTTTGAATCCAATGTATATTTTGTAAAAATTTATAATTACTTTTCTTTACAAATAAATATTTTAATTACAGTATTTTGGTATAATTGTACTATAGTATATTAGTGTACTGCTTTAACTCAATTATGATTACCATACATACACAGTATTCCATATACAATAAACACTATGTTATTCATAGGAAACAGTACTTCGAGCATATGATCTATACATCCATGCAAATAAAGATAGTCCTAGAAAAAGATCCATTAAAGATTTAAAATTCTACTTTCAGTGGAGCTTGCATGGATGTGTGATATAGGACAGCACTCAGTGTGATGAAGCCTTTGACCTTGACTCAACCTTGACTTAACTCATAAGAAAAGAGGCTGAAGAAACTTATTCTGCAAAAGAGTAAAAACATTTATGAGGGTGGACATGTTAACATCTTTCAAGAGCTTGACTCACCACTTGTTGTTGACAGTAATCATGAATTTTCCCTCCAAAACTGGTTTGAAACTGCATCAGCCGTGTTTAGCTTTTCACTTTAAGTATTCCACACAAGTGAAGTTGGGGCATCAATTTTGAAGGCTGCATTTAAAGCATAGGGTCATATTTCTCATATGTCATTGAAACATTTTTCAAGGCAGAATTTCAGTTTGATATTTTAGCTGGACAATTCATGAAAATCAGGGCCGACTTTTCACTATCCTATCATCACTGACTTCAGTGCCTCCTTCTACATCTTATCTATGAGTTCTTTGTTGGTGGGTTTTCTAGGGCCTTTCATGCCCAAAAATGTTCTCCATGTCTTCATTTCATTGAGGCCTTTTCCACTTATTGCCTTGACTATTGCATTCTGTTTGATACTGTTTTTCCTACTTTTTGTAATTCTTCCAAAGCTTCAAAATGTTTTCATGTGGTCACATTTACTCAAATATTTTTCCAGTAATCATTGATAGGTGGCTTGCTTGAGCCAACCCAGGAGCTTTGCCAGCACACTAACTACATATAGTGACTGACTTCTGCTAGTCTTTCATGGTGGTTTCCTAATAGGTGATGAGAGCCTTGCAAGTCTTGCTATAAAGCTCCTTCATGTTGAAACAACCTTGGAAGCTTTGTAATGTGTGCCCTGATTGAGAGGTTGGATATATAGCCATTAGGGGACATGAATAAGAACATCTATTTTGGGGTGAGAATTTTCAAAGTTTCTCGATGGCCGCCAATGGAAAAACAGAGCATTATCCAAAATTAAAACCTTAGAAGACAAGGTTTTTGCCTTAAAGATAGCATTCAACTTCTTGAATGAAACTGTTAATAGAATCCAATCACAGAATTTTTCAAAAACATTTTTTTAGTTGTCAATGGGCCTTTATTTTATTTATTTATCTGTATGCTGTGCTGAGAATCCAACCCAGTGCCTCACGACACAGTGGTACAGTGGCAAGTGCTGTACCACTGAGCTATAACCCCAGCCCAATCACAGAATATTTTCTGAGGTCACTCATACTTTTTTGTCCCACTTACAATGGACTGGAATGCAGTATTCAAAATTTTTCCCTTTAAACTCTCTTGGAAATTGGGGTTCTATACACCATTAAAGAGAGATTTGCACAAAAGAGTCACATTGGTATTAAACACAATAGCAATTCTACACATATCTTCAAATAACTAAAAGTCAAAGGACTGTGGAGGACATTTGGTTCTTTTGCCCAATGGACGTGGATCATCAGCATTTGATACCTACTTTTCCATATCAAGCCTTTTCCTGTGTAGAACTAATTATTCAAATATTTCTACAGCTCTCTGATCTGCATAGTTTCACTTTTTTTGTTTGTTTGTTTATGTTTGTTTCAGTACTGGGGACTGAGCCCCAGGGGCCCTTTACACATTTTTGGGTTTTTTGTTTGTTTTTGTTTTGTTTTGAAATTATTTGTATTTATTTGCTTTTAGTTGTATACAATGCAGATGCATTTATGTTTACGGTGGTGCTGAGGATTGAAACCCAGGCCACGCAACGTATGCTAGGCGAGTGCTTCTACCAGCTGAGACCACAACCCCCAGCCCTACATTTTTGTTTTAATGTCTTCTGTTTTAGCTCTCTTTCTGTCACTCCGAGTCCTATTTTGATTGATTGCTTTTTCATCTCATTTTAGACTTATTTTCCTGCTTCTATACACCCTGTTTATTTTTTATTGCATGTCAGACATTGTGGCTTGTGAGAGTTTTTTATTTCTTGTAATATTCTGAGCTTTTGTTTAGAAATACGGTTACGATTTAAGCAGTTGGGAACAGCAATTGGACATTGCTTGGGAAGCAAGTCCTTCTGTGGACTTGCACTTAAGCTTTTTTAGAAAGACCAGAGAAGTGTTTCATTTAGAGCTAATTTTCCCATTGCTGTGATGAAATCCTTCTAGAGACTTTCAATGATGGCTATAAATGAATTGTGAGGTTTCTCTCATTTTATAGAACAGACACTAGTTGGGGGGCCATTGTGCTATCTGGGAATTTTTCTTTTTTTTAAAAAAAAAAATTTATTTATTTGCTTTGAGTTGTACACAATGCATTTTATTTTTACGTGGTGATGAGGATCGAACCGGGCCCACGTGCATGCTAGGCGACTCTTTCAGTGGGAGGTGCTTCTACTGCTGAGCCACACCCAATCCCAGCTCCCTTTTTTTTTTTTTTTAAACATAGAATCTCCCTAAGTTGCCAGGATGGCCATCAAACTTGTGACCTCCATACCTGAGCCTCCTGAGTCACTCGGATTACACAATGTGCCACCACTCCCCAGCTCTCACTTGTCTTTTTGATAGTTTCTTTTCCTGCTCTGTAGTAGTTTCCTCACACACTCATTGGTGCTTGAATGAAGTATAGGAAGGGGCCCTTTGCAGATCTCTGAGTGCTCATTGTGTACAGTTTTCTCCTCTCTGAGTTTACTGGCTGTGTGAACACCATTGCCTCGGTCCTCCCCATATGTGTAAATCCAATCCTCTCGTCATCTTAGGGGATTTCCACGTCTTCATCTGGGCTGCCTTCCATTGGTTTTTTCTCCAGTCAGAAAGGTGGTGTGACAATGATAGGGCGCAGTTTACTTTGTTGTCCATCTCTCAGGGATCACTGTCCTTGGCTTGGCACACAATCATATTGAGAACTATTTTTTCATTATTATGTGTGCCTTTATAGCTTTTGAAGCAAGAGAATAAATCTACGTTCCTATTTCTCCAACTTGACCAGAAACTGAAGTTGTACATGGAATTTTCTTACTTTGGGAAAGTTTTTGACATAGAAAACTAATTTACAAATAAAAACTTGAAGATAATTGGTTCAGCAAAACCTTATATACTGGCTGAAAGGTACTTCCCTCAAGCCAATAGTTGTAACCTCCGAGATAAGAATAGAACAACTCCTAGGTGGACTTTCTGGGAAGAAGAAGGAATCCTTGATATTAAAGAGCCCTGTGGGGGCTGGGGTTGTGGCTCAGCGGGTTTAGAGCGCTCGCCTGGTACGTGCCCGGCCCAGGTTCGATCCTCTGCACCACGTACAAATAAACCCATTGTGTACAGCTAAAGCAAATAAATAAGTATTTTTTTAAAAAAAAGAGCTATGTCATGGGGAAAGTACACCCAATTTGCACCTCACAGGGACCAGAATTGCACATAGGTTTCTGAGCAGTTAGTACTACAGTTCCTAACGGAAATTACTCTCTATCACCCCGAGTTATACTTGGGGCCACCTGGTCTCTCTCACGTCCTCTTTTCTAAGTCATACTTCAAACAACTGGTGGGTCTGCCTGGAATCAGAGTAAAATGTCTAAAAGTCTACAAGAGCACCATGGGGTTTCACACACCTAAGCATATAAATAAGATAGGTAAACATAAATCATCAGGGTTCAACTTCTTAGTGTGGTCAGCCATGGCTTAGTTCTTGCAAAATAGCCTTCATTTCATAGGTGAATGAGCCTTTTACTCTTTCCACAATCTTAGCCTCGGTCATATCTGGGATTTTTTAACTCAGAAGCTAACTTTGGGGCTTGGAGATATTTTCCAGATAGATCTCATGGGTGCTGATCATTTGATCTGTGCATGTTATGGACAGGAAGTTTTCTATTAACCTTTGTTTTAGGCTGAGTCCCAGGCTGCCACTGAGATTCTGCTCCTCCCCTCACAGTGGTAGCACACATTTGCCTGCTTCCCTCAACCAGTAGGGAACACCTTCCCCAGGACCTCCTATACACCTTTCTCAGTGCCATCCTTTCAACAGTTTTTCTGAAGTGTCTTGTCTTCATAAACCACTTGAATCCCCCTTATTTAGATTGACATCATTGTCTTCCTATTTCTTTGTTCTTTACTGAACCTCAGGCTGAACTCTGGTCCTCTGCACCCTGAAGTTTCCTAAGTACAGCCTTGTACCTGTGCGTTTCAAAGCTCAGAGAAGGTATTTGTTTGTTTTAGGGACCCAGACACATAAAAGAAAATGGCTCAATGATTTTATTGTCTAGGGGTGTTTTTCGTCTTTTAAAGGGATACCAAAGGAAGCAAAGTACTCTTCTAACTGTGAGTATAATATGATGTGTTGTTCAGTCCTCATGTCTGCAGGGCAGTTTTTTATTTCATTTTCTGAAAAATTGCAATATTTATGAATAACTCAAGAAATTTTCTCTATTACCCTGCAGAACAATGTTGACCTCTTTTGAATATTTCTCAGCTGGATACTTTGATCATACTCTTTGAAGTTAACTCATTAATGTAATGTCTTGCTTTGTAGATGTCAGCAAGAAAGTCTCTTTTTGGTCTTTTTTCCATTTCCCTGTCTTAATTGAGATTTGCACTAACACATCATCAGGCTCTAGGTATTTATAAAATCATTTAGCTTCAAAGAGTCCTAAGCAGACCTGGTAGATACAGAGAAAGAATCCCAAAGAGTACTACTTGTTGCTAACAGTGAAAGAAAAAGTATATCATGGCAGCAGCTCATTTATTCTCATTCTCAAAATGGTTCCGATAAACAAAGGAGATATCAGGAGGAAATTAATGTGTTTTAAAAGGGGCTCTCCCCCACAAAAAGTGAAACAGAATAGTAGAAGACTGAAAAGTGATTAGGAAGACATGCTAGGATGTGACATGTGAGACTAGCACAACAAAGCAGCATGAAAAAATGATTAAATCATTAGCTATATATTTACTGAATTGTTTTTGAGGTGCCAACTGTTGTGTTTTTATACCATTAACTTATTGATTATAATCTTCTTATTAAACTCAGTGAGCATAAGTGTTATTATCAATTTTACAGATGAAAAAACTAAGCAGGACACACTGAATAATTTGTCCAAGGTCACACAAAAGCCAGTAAACATGCTACCTGGAATCAAATCCCAGGTAGTAGGCTACCAGAGATTGTGTTCCTAATACACAACACACAGAGCTTTCAGTGCTCTTGAAGGGTATGGGGTGTCTTATTTTATCTAGCCCACAGCAGAAGTTCAAGAAATGGTTAACAGACTTCTGGACACAATATGATTGTCAATTATGGCATATCATTATGATCTTAGCCCATTGGCCCAATTTTTTATCTATAAGGTAACATCATTTCATGCTTTTCTAAAACCCTACTTTTATTTAAAATTTGGTCTCTTATCCCTAGTTTTGAGTCATTGTGAAGGCACCTTTAACTCAAGAGTTGTAAAACAATATCATGAGTTCACACTGGTACTTAAGTGATTCCTCTCATAACAAGAGTGTCAAAGTGATATAAACTATGGTAGTGGGAGCTGGGGTTGTTAGCCAAGTGGTAAAGCACTTTCCTTGCACATGTTGAGGCACTGGGTTCAATCATCAGCACCACACAAAAATAAATAAATAAAATAAAGGTTAAAAAAAAATGTTATGTAGTGAAAGGAAATAATATCTAGGGATTAAATAACCATAGAACTACTTCATCTTTGCGGAGTACCAGTTGCTTTGGAGGACAAAGAAAAGAAAATGAGAGAAAGATAGCAACTTCCAATAATAAATATATGTATATACATGCCATGCTTCCTTAATTATAAACTCTCTTAAAGATCCTTCAGCATTCCATAGCATTTCAAAATAAAATCTTGTGAATAAAAATAAATCAAGATACATCCCTGGTGAATATTAAAAATTCACCACCCCATTATGGCTCAGTGGTGTTGTGCATTTTGTAGCACTTCTCATGCTTTAATCTGGGAAACTTACAGCCCTGCGCCTATGAATCTGTGTCTGAGCCTATTCGGTTTGATCCCCAACACAAAGAAAAAAAAAATTCTCCATCCCATTCACAGTCCACCATCTCTATTGAGCACTGGCATTGCTATTGGACTGTTCCCTGCTTTGGCTTTCATTTAAATTGCACACCCATCAGAGAGCATCTTGCCTAAAATCAGAACCCTTATCACTCATTCCCATGATATTTTCATATCAATAAAATGTTCATTTTTAGGGGATGGGGATGTGTGACTCAGTGGCAGAGCGCTTGCCTCGCACGTATGTGCGGCCCCACGGGTTCGATCCTCAGCAACCACATAATAACATGAATGCATTGCATTGTGGTACAACTAAAGCAGAAATAAATATTTTTTAAAATGTTTCATTTTTAAAACACAACATATTTTACTTATAAACCTGAATGCCATAAAGAACAAAATCTGAAACATAAGCTATGTAACTGCCCTTTGCTTGCAGGTCTGACCACACACTCCCTCTAATCGCACTAATCTATGCTATCTTTATAGTCACAAAATAGGAAAACCACAGGTCCACCAAGACTATCCCATTTCTTTTTTTTTTTTACCAAGAACTTAGAAAATTAATATGTGAAGCCATCCTCCTTACATACTATAATTAAGCTCAGGGGGCAGTGCAGAAATTCAGTGCAGATATGTATTTCAAGAAAACATAATGCAGGAAGTTAATGCTTTCACAATTGGCAGGCTGGCAAAAGTAATGGGGATACCTTCTGAAACTAACTTCAAAAGCCACACTGAAACTTGAAATTAAACACTGGAAGAGTCCAGCTATATTGACATAAGAGAGAAACTTTGCTTGCCTGCTTTACTTAGAATTCTAACGAGGCACGCAACACCCACAGGATACATGGTTACAAAATCGGGATTCAAATAAAAAGCACACCACAGCAAAGTGCACTCTGATCTCTTGCAATGCACTCATGATCTCTGCAATACCGTTTGCTTCTTAATTGTTCTTACAGCACTTGAGAGTTATTTCAAATTTGCTATTCTCTTTTGACAGCTACAATCTCTGAGAAAGGATAAAACTTAGTTAATTGTTACAGTGGTTATCAAAAGATGCTTTCTTGGCAGGCAGCATTAGTGTCACCTGATAACTTATGAAAAACGCAATATTCTTAGCTTCACCTTTAACTGATAAACTCTGTAGTGAAGGTGGAGCTTGGCCCATTAGTGTGTTGAACAAGCTCTCCTGTGATTTGGACGTATCATTGAAAGTTCACTAAACTTCCTGACCCACAGCCACTGTAATATATGAGGTTGTTCAACAACTTATTTGAAATATCTGAAGTAAATAAAGCCCATATGAAATGGAACTACAAATTTTCTTCAGCCAAACATAATCGTGTATCTTCTTATGCACAGTAGAACGGAGGGGCGCAATTTTTGCACCTAGGTTTTCACTAAAAATTAAGACAAGTAACAAACAAACAAAAAAGATACTGCTACAGAAATAGATAGGGGCCACAGTGATAGATTTGCCTTATGTTATTAAGAAATCGATTTTATTAGAGACCAAAAATTTTGTTAACACCACATTCTTCTTTGCAGACTCTTGAAGTTGTGCAACATTTTGGTTCATTGGATCCACTGGATGAGTAAAGTATCTTCACAGTGCCCTCATTTAGGCTGGAAAAAAAAAAAATAATTTCGCATGTAGGTCATCAAAATTGCAAGCTACTGAGCTATATGACGACGGGCAGACGACTGGTACCTACCGTTTCAGTATTTAGCAATATGCTTGTTTGGGCTCTTTCTTTGGCTGTAGGAATTGTTTCAGCCAAATAGCTATCTACTGCAAAGCTAAAGATTTATTCATTATGTCCCTACATTTTCTTCATAGTTAATTATAGCTAATTAATTGTCCTGTATGTCTAAGCAACGGTTAAGTCGAACCATGTAGGCAAATACTACCTTTTTTTAGGCTATCAGATCTTCTGCTCGCAAATGTGAATTCTTTGATGTAAGATGAGGGATGCATTGGAACTGAAGGAACGAGGCCCGAGCAGCATTCTCTAAATTTTGTATATTCCTATATCTTGTCCATTGTATACAGTTTTGTAAGAGGATTTCATACTGCCTAGTTTTTCCCGTATTGATTACTGCTACGATGTGTAGTTTTTTTTGTGCTGTTAGACGCTTATGTCAATTAATGGGATTAATACTGACAAAGGCCTTCCCAATTTGTTATCCTCTTTATGATTTTATTACAGAATGAACTGATAGACAATAAAGGTTGCATCATAAACACTAAAGATCTTGCCTATAAAACTTACATTTGTAAAACTGTTCTCAAAATATTTTTCTGATATTGAATTAGGATTTGTGGCTGAAAATTTATTATGACAAATGCTGCTTCAAGGGCTCGGGGGATGTAGCTCAGTCGGTAGTGTGCTTTGCTTCACATGCACAAGGTCCTTGGTTCAATCTCCAACACTGCAAAAAAAAAAAAAAAAAAAATGCTGCTTCATATAGTTTCTCTATCTTGTTATGATTTCCTCATATACATACGGATTTATTATGGTCTAAGACTTTTCCATATTTACTGCATTGCTGGGTTTCTCTCGTTATGTGTTCTCTGATGAGCAGTAAGATTTGAACCTTTACTAAAAAGCTTTTCCAACATTCATCACATTTATATGGCTTTTTCTCCAGTAGTGAATTCTCTGATGTACACAGTGAGGTTTGAACTACAGCTGAAGGTCTTCCCACACTTAGTACATTCATAGGGTTTTTTCTCCAGTGTGAATTCTGTGGGATGTTGAATGCAGGGATGATGATCTGGTGACTGAAGGCTTTCCCACATATACTACCCACTGCATCATATGGTTTCAATCTAATGTGATTTCAAATGCTTATTCAGTGATTCAGGCTGGTTGAAAGATTTTCCTACATTTCTGACATTTCAAAGGGGTTTTTCTTCAGTATGAATACTCTGATGTTGAATAAGAAATGAGAGGCTACTAAAGACTTTCAGACATTTGTTTACTTTCATATCGTTTCTTGATAGTGTGACTTCTTTGATGTCGATGTAAGGTGTAATGTCGAACTGCAGCAAAAAGCTTTCCCACCATGCACCACATTCATAAGGTTTCTCTCCAGTTTGATTTTTCTGATGGTGGATAAGAGATGACCTATGAATGAAGGCCTTCCGACATATTTGGCACTCATATTTATAACGTTTTTCTTGAGTATGAATCCTCATATGTTCAATGAGATGTGAAACACGACTAAAACACTTTCCTCAATTCATTACATTCATTATGGTTTCTCTCCAGTGTGAGTTGCCTTTGATGATTAGTAAGAGAAGAGCACGTGGACGAAAGGCCTTTCCACATTCAATACATTTGTAAGGCTTCTCTCCACTATGGGCTCTATTTGATGTCGAGTAAAGGAGATGAGCCATGGCTAAAAGTCTTCCCACATTCAGGAACAATTGATAAGGTTTCTCTACTGTATGAATTCTCCAATGGCGATTAAGGGATTGATTGTTTACAAAGGCTTTCCCACATTCACTACATGTATAGATCTTCTCTTTTACTGTAAGTCTGGTGAAGGGTTGTAAGAGATTTGCTTCTGGCTAAAAACTGCCACACATTACATTAGAACTCAAAACTTTCTTTCCTGCTGCTGATCTTCTCATTTCTTATAAATGACCCTTTTGGTAAAACTCTTCTTCAACATAGCATGTTTATGTGATGTCCCTTCAGCAGAAATTCTCTGTGGTTCAGAAGGAGCCTGGCTTTACATGGAAGATGCTTCTAAATGACGTACTGTATTTGTCAACACTTTCCCCAGAGGGGCTCTCACTAAAGGTGAGGAGTCACTGGTCTGCAATGTTTCTACTGGATGTCCATCCTTCACTCCAATTTCCCTTTATATTTCCCTGTTCTGTTGTTAAAATCTGGAAATTCCCAATGCTGGGACTTCTGTTTTTTTCCTATTATTTCTGTTTGAGATGAATCTTCATCATAAATATCCTTTGTTGATAATTCCTTGTTTTCCCATCTTGATTGCCCAATCTGAAATACATCAAGAAAGCAAAGCAATGGTTTTTCTATACTTTTGAGAAGAAATTTCTAGGATGGAAATAGAATTAGATAAGAAGCAAAGCCTCTAGAAAAACACACACGTGGCTCGCTAAGTGACAATTGGCATGTATTTCAAAGATTCTGAATAATGCTCAAGTGAGGCACAGAGAATACAGACACGCCCACAGAAGCAGGAAACAGGAGTATAACAAGGAAAAGGGCCAATAATGTAGACAACCACTATTTGGAAAAAAATGAAGCTATTAGGAAGAAAATGTAGAAGGCATTCATGTATTCCAGCATCATTTTGTGCCTATACTCATATGAAAGATCCCCATTCTATTTTACAGTTTTTTTTCTGCAACTTTCGGTTAATCTCAATTTGCTGCCCAGATAACATGTATATTAATATACAGGAATTTATGCTAGTACATTATAACAATTACAATGACAACAATATAATATCTAATGTGCTCCTTTTGGTGATCAAAGTTTTAGACTTTCTGAGTTTATATAGTATCTGTGTGAAATCATAATGATAACTTATTTGGATATGTAGAAAATATTTATTCTTAGAAATATATTCTAATACATTTCTTATTTCCACTAACATTTATGTTCATGTATGGTGTCCTAGGGAAACTCGGCTTTAAAATGACAAAGTGATTTTTCATCTAATTGACTTTTCTTAGCTTAAAGCAATTCAGTAAGTCCATTTCCTTAAATGGACTTAAGAAAAAATAATTTTGTCTTTGTGTTATGAATAAAAATAGTCTTTTTGTGTTATGAATTAAAATAGGAATTTGAATTCATTATAAAGGCAAAAATCCTTCACTTCTTTTTTTTAGGTATTTTTTTTAAGTTGTAGGTGGACAAAATATCTTTATTTTTTATTCTTATTGGTTTTCTGAGGATAGAACCGCAGTGCCTCACACATTCGAGGCAGGCGCTCTCTACCACTGAGCTATCAACCCCAGCCCAAAATCCTTCACTTCTGATTAGATGATATGAGTAACCACATGATAAGAATAATCGTGGGAGTGATTGTTATTTTTCGAATCTAAGCTAAGGGTACTTCAATATTGTTTACCTCTCAGATCTCATTTTCAGTGTCCTAAAATGCTTCCACACTCACACTTACAATAAGCATCTTTAACAAAGACCTCCTTTGCTTGAATTCACTAGACTCATCTAGAAGCATACCTTTTGACAGTTTTTTCTCCACCATCTTCCAGGGATCTTTTACCATCACATCCAATAAAGTGATCACATATGGCTTAGGTATGGAAAGACCTAGGTTACAGGAAGAATATAACTTTTTAAAGCGTGCTCCTCAGGATGAGAGACCATCATAAGAGGAACTAAAGGAAGGGTGGAAGGATGTTCACTGAAATGGGAAGATAAGCTTCAGGTAGGCACAAAAGAGCTGCACATTCCATTGGGAATCATGGAACAGAAAATTCAGCCATTTATTTAGGAGGAGCTTCAGCAATTGCAGTGACAAAAGAAAGACCTTCCCTACTACAGTGGAGGGGAGATATCTTACTAGAGAGACCAGATTCTCATCAGTTCTGCACCATCACATTCTTATATAAATCCTTCTGCGGCAGAATCTAAACCATGCCCACTTTCATGAGAGAAGTCTATAGCCACATCACTAAATGTCAACCTAAAACAGTAAGATAATTTAGGTTCAACCACAGCCCCATAGCCTCTTACTGACATTGTTACAAGAGGTAAAATTATCCTGATTGTGGAAGAAAGCAAACAAGATTTCAGGATCACTATGACAATGGATCAGGAATCCAAACTCAATAACTGGATAATTATGTGCTCAAACATTGTTATAATATAAGAACTTTGTATATGACACATATGAGACACATACGGCACATACAAGAACTTTGCTATCAGAAAAGTTAAGTTCATCAAAGAATAAATTATACAATATTTTGGTAATCAACATTCAACATCTGACGAATATTTTTATACTGAAGTACTTAAGTTAAATCTTGTATACTTTAAGTGCTATGTAAGTAATGAAAATAAGACCAAAGCAGTTTGGGTATACTCAAGATGATTCACTGAGAGTTCAAGGAAAAAAAAAGAATGATCCAATGAGTTTAAAAAAAAAAAAAAAAAAGAGACATCATTTCTATTAAAAGAATGATAAACATACACTGCTATAGTTAGTGAACATGACCCCCAAAAGGCATGTGCTACAAACTTAACTGCCATTTGTAACAATATTAAGAAAACTGGGACCTCACCCCCCTGAAGAAGTAATAAGGTCACAAGGTTCTGCCTTCATGAATGGATAACTGATTGGTAGCAGGGAGTTCATTTTAAAAGGATGAATTCTACACCCTGTTTTCGTGCCCTTCTGCATGGGGATGATGCAGCAAGAGGGCCTGACAGATTGCCTAGCCCCTTAATCTTAAGACTTCTCAGCTGCCAGAACTGTGAGAAATCAAATTTCTGCTGTTTATAAATTACTTAGTCTGTGAATTCTGCATAGAAGCACAAATGGACTGACATATAACATAAATAATTTATGACAAAAAAAGTATATTTATGGTGTACACTTAAGTCTTGTATGGACAGTTCACCAGATATTAAAATAATTTGAGACCCCTTGGGTGAGAAGACTGAAGGATGGCTTCATGCCAATACGGTAGTACTTGAATAGGATCTTAAAGTAAGGATAAAAAAAAATAAAAGAAAGGACACATATCAGGGACTATATTCTAAAGGAAATTGCTACAAATGTATTAGAAAGTCTTCTCAACAGTATTCATCTCATAATGTTATTTAAAATGGCAAAGCTTTAGAAAAAGTTTTTTAAATGTTCAATAATATGTTATTGGTTAATCAAATTAAAATATATTAACTTTAAAATGGCATTGTTACTATCTTTCATATATGAAATGAGACATGGCTTGGGCTAGTGGCAAAATTTTCATTCCAAGAGTGGTTGATTCAATATTCTACTACCACTTGTACAATGTTTTACATGTACGGTCACCAGTAACACTGATCTATGGTTTTAACGGGGAATTTTAACCCTTGACAGTGCCCGAGAAAATGATTAAAAATTGAATCTCCTGGGGCTGGGGGTTGTTTTTGGCTCAGCCGTTGCAGTGCGCTCACTAGCATGTGCCATGGCCCGGGTTCGATCCTTTAGCACCACATAAAAAATAAAGGCATTGTGTACAACTAAAGCAAATAAATAGATATTTTTTAAAAAAATTGAATCTCCCGTCAATGCAGAAGATCCTAATCCACAAATATAGAAAAGAAATGAAAACAGTTTCATTCTTCAATAAGCAATTTTAAACCAAACAGGATGCACTATACAGGGAATCCCACTAATGAGATTTGCACAGGACAGAAAGAAATCTCACCTTTTACAAAGCCAGGCAGAAGAAGAAACAATTCATTATATACATGTTTTCAAATAAATGGTAACTTGTCCTCAACTAAGAGGACTTGATAGAACAACATGCCAACCTTATAGTTCATCCTAAATTCACCTGTTAATTGCAGTGGCCGATGGGGTTAGTAGGTAACTGCACTTACCCCAAATAAAAATAAAATTTTTTTTCATCTCATTTTTTTAAATATTTTTAGTCGATACATGGACACAATATCTTTATTTTGTTTTAATTTATATTTTATGTGGTGCTAAGGATGGAACTCAACGTGCCTCACATGTGAAGAGGCAAGTGCACTGCCACATGAGCCACAACCCCAGCCCAAAATTTTCTCATATCTTACTAACAAGCAAAGTCTTTACAACCTGGAGCCCAGGGACATAGGCTAAATACTCACATACAGCAGAGATGGACACTAACTTCCTTTAATGATCTACATTTCAAAAAAGATGACTTCAATACTTTTAAGACTAACAAATCTGGGCAAGAGACTTATTAACTTTAAAAAAAATTACATATACCTCAAAGGGATAGGGAATGGTTTTTACAATTACAGATTTTGTCACAAAGAAAATCTCTAGAAAAGGCATGGAAGTCCCCTTTCCTTTCTGGCATTAGGGAAAAATTCTTTTCTTTATTATTATTATTTTTTAAACCTGTGTTTTGCACTTAGGTATAAGGGTTAAGGAGTCATAGTATTGAACTGAATGTTTTCTATCTTTTCCTATTTTCCACAATAGTTTTCAAATTCATGTAGCCTTTACCAAATCTAATCTGATAAACCTAATAAAAAATTTAACACTAAATAGATGAATGAAACATTACATTTCATTCCACAAAGATATTTGAATATTTCCCATGTTTTGTTTTTGAACATATTTATTAATGTCACTATATTAATAGTTTTAAAGAAGAAAAATCCACATAATCCTCAACAGATATTCTCCTTTATTTAGTGCAGCATTGACACTACTGACATTTTGAGCTAGATGATTTCTTTGTTGTGGGGAGCTATTCTGTGCATTACAGAACATTTAACAGCATCCCTGGCCTCTACTTATTAGATCCCCAGGAGCAATACCATCTCACCCCCATCCTGGCTGTGATAACTGGAAAAAAACAAAAATGTCTAAACATCACCAAATGTCTCCTATGGTAGAGCTAGAGGGGGCAAAATCACTGGTTTGAGAACCACCACACTTTAGTAAGAATGTGTGTTAGGCTCCTTGAAAGACCTGCTAAGGCCTCTTATCCATACTCAGGGGTTTTCAAAATAATCTTCACTTCTACAGCTTCCTCCCTGCTTGCTATAAGCCACCACAACCAATGTACCTTTACTTCCCCGAGGGGTGGTTCAACCCTTTCTTCAATTGCCTGGGTAGCCGGGGTGTTCACTATCTTTGTCCCAGAAAGAATTCAGGAGATTTGTCCCAGCACTTGTCCCCATAATATCTTATGCCATTTCTTATTTTTCTTCCAGCCCTACACTGCTCAATACAGTAGCCATTAACCAGTTTCGGCTATATAATTTAAAAATTTAGATAAAAATTATACTGAATAGTCATAGGAGGTTCGTGGCTATTTGTACTAGACAGCACACATATAGAACATTTTCCATGAATGTAGAAAAGTTTAGACAGTACTGTACCACACTCAGTAAGTCCTGCCATGTTGTACACCCAAACTGATACAAAACTGATATACAAATTTTTCCTACCAAGTACTTTATAATTGTTTTTTAGAAGATAAAATCAACAAATGACTCTGGCATTAATTTCCTTGTTAAAATAATATGAGGGGCTGGGGATGTAGACTCAAGTGGGTATAATGCTTGCCTAGTGTTGCATGAGGGTCCAATGGGTTTAGATCCCCAGTTTACGTGGAAAAAAAGTTTTTCTATAATCTAATTTTTCAAGGGCTTCACCTTCCACTCCATAGTTCTGCCCCATTTTTTTGGGGGGGGGTGTCACTCATTTTATTCACTCAGCAAATTTAGTAATGCATCTGCTCTGTGCAGCTACTACTTTGAATACTCAAAAAAGGTCTAACAATCAACACAAAGGAAAAATGTATTCCTTCCAGCAGGAGGAGACAAACCATGAGCAGATGGATCCCAAACCTAAACATACATAACACAAGCAGTGATGAAGGCAGACAGGTGACAGAGTCAGGGAGGTCGGGTAAGGTGGCTACAATTTTTTAAAGTTATTCAGAGAAATTTTCCTGAGAAAGCAGTGACCATTAAGCAAGATACAAAGAACGGTCATGCAAGCTTGTCTATATCTGGGAGAAAAAATATTCCAAAAAAGATTGGTAACAGCAACTTCTAAGGCCTGGAGGCAATGAACTGACATTCACAGGGACAAGAAGCAAGAAAAGAAAAGAAAAAAAAAAAAAAAGGTGGGATTCAGATGAGATAATAGTCCTAATTGTACAAACTTCATATATCACTGCAAAACTAAACTTTCATTCTGAGTTGGGGCTACTGAAAAATTTTAAGTCAAGGGATGACAGAATTTTAGAAAACACCTAGAATCCATTGTGATACAGGCCTGTTTTGAGAAAAGACTGAAGTTAAGGGGCAGCAGAAGAAGGGATCTAGCTAGTTGGGTACTGCAATAATCCAGCAGCTTGGATCTGAACTACAGCGGTGGAGTAACCAAGTCAGATTTTATATATATATTATTTTTTTAAATATTTATTTTATTTATTTTAGTTGTACACAATGCCTTTATTTTTTTTTAATTTATTTTTACGTGGTGCTGAGGATCCAACCGGGCCACACATGTGCTAGGCGAGTGCTCTTACTGCTGAGCCACAACCCAGCCCCTATATATATTTGTTTATAGTGGCAGTGGTGGGGGTAACCAAGTCAGATTTTTTATTATTGTTTACATTTTAGTTTCCAACAAGAGCATCTGAGTGAATTGAGCAACAGGCAGGACACCATTAAGACCACATGACAGGAGCTTTGACAACCACAAAGCAAACAACCTAAAACTCCAAACTTGTGTTTTGAATTCTAACTTAAAAATTTTGGTCAACGACTCTCCAGAGAGTCTTCTAGCATAAAATTATGGATTGAACAGAGAAGCACTGAGAAAGAATGGTACTTTGGAGCTCTCCTGTGGGTTCCATCCTTTCCTATAACGGAAGGAACCATTAAATCTACCCTCTAAATGTTCTTAAGTGAGAACTAGAAGCGCAGCAAAGTGAACACTAGAGAATGCTGGTAAGAAAAGCGTTTCAGAAAATTTGGGGAGCATGCTGGACTTACCTGAGTCATTACAATTTCCAATAGTTGATGCAGTTCCTTTCTAGCTTCGTGGATTATGCGATGGGTAGTGTCCTAAGAAGCAGAGAAGGGCAGGGCGCGGGGAGGCTCAGGGCTTTTCTTGGAGCTCTGTGATTTAATCACTCTAATGGGAAAATCACAGTGGCAATCACTCTCTTAGGGCTCTCGTCCCTCCCTTAGAACTTACAGGTATGTTATCTTGACAGGAAGGTTAAACGAGGTGCCACGGGTGAGGCAAAAAATCAACTATTGTGTTCAAAAGAGACAGATGCAAAAATAGCAATAAATAATGTGGAACATCACCACGTTCTTCACCTTCACTACGATGCATGGACAGGCGTTCACAGTTATTCTAGACTTACTTTATAACAATTTGACAACAGAAACTCAAGAAATACCTAAAACATTTGATCAAGGTCTACAAAACTGGAAGGCGTCGGGTCCTGATGCGTAACACTTCAACAACTGCAGATGGCATTTGTTCGTACTGCACGCCACTCGCCCCTCCGCTTCCCCAGCAGCTCCCGGAGGCCAGCCGTCCTTCCTCACTCCCTCTTTACCGAGCAGGACCCGGAGGCGGTCGGTATCGCTAGGGCCGCACTCGAGGTCCCCGCGCCGGGAAGACACCGGCACAGTCGGCCAGCTCCGGGGTCGTGTGCGCGGCGCGGGGTTCCGCTGGCCGCCCTCGCGGGTCAACAGCTTGCCCAAGTCCTCGGCAGTGCCACCTACCCGGGCGCCCAAGCCGCACGGCGTCAGGAGCGGGCCACCGACTGCGTACCTGGCTCCGGACGCCGCTGCGCCCGGCAAACGGCCGCCCGCCTCCCGGAAACAGCCTGCCCAGACGCCCAGGCGATTCCCAGAAGAGAGCGGAATGCCAGGCCGGGCAGCGCCGCGCGACGAGCCCAGGGCTGGCGCCGCAGCCCATGCGTCCCGTCCAGACTCCCCCGCGTCGGAACAGACGCTCTGGGCACGACAAGAACGCGGAACCCCGGACGCCACACTTCCGGGGAAGCCTCTCGGCCGGGCCGCGCCGCGCGGAGGAAAACGACCGCGGCTTCCTAGGAAATTGTACCGCCGGAGCTGTCGCCGCAGAGCGGCCACCGAGGACGTGCGCGCGCGGCGGGCGAACGGGCACACTCACCGTCCTTCTGGGGTGCAGTCCTTCTCCGGAAACAAAGGCGACGCTCCCTTGCTGTGGACCGTTCAGACCACGAAACTACACTTCCCAGAAAGTCAATAGCGGCAGCGACAGCAGTCTTCCGGGTCCTCGGTGAGCTCGCCCAGGCGCTCTCCTCCCGGGCAGGCCTTGCTGGCGCATAGAATGGCCCTTGCCAGCGAAAGGTTTTTCCTCAGTACCCAGAAACTGTTGCTTGTCACGCTGTCCGCATTCGTGGGATAACTTGGCGACCCCTTGCCCTGGACTGTATAGCTCCCAGGATGCCCAGTGGCCAGACCATCTCAACTGTCGGTCGTCCGCCACCTAAGACATTTCCGGAAGTTCTTGAGGACCGGGCATCTTGAGGACACTAATGACGGCCATTCAGATGTGGCATTAACACCCACGAAAAACTCTGGAAATAATGAACTGCAGCGAGCGTTTTGATGACAGTAACCCTGACCCTGGGAAAGAAGCACTCCCTCTCTCACACCCTCAGCCTGACCCGGCCTGTGTCCCCATGATGTGCTGCTTTGGCTTTGTCCGACTACTTTGTCCAGCCTGCACTAAAGGGGTGATGGACATCTCTGGATCAGGCCAGAGCAATCTAGTATTGGTGTATATTTGGAGGTTGTTTCGCTTTCTTTGTGAATTTTTTTGTACTATTTATTTATTTGCTTTAGTTGTACACAATGCATTTTATTTTTACATGGTGCTGAGGATCAAACCGGGACGTGCACATGCTAGGCCAGCGTTCTACCCGACTGAGCCACAACACCAGCCCCCTTCTTTGTGAATTTAAATTTTTAACTTTTATAGTGTGACTATGAATTTTCTTGTACTTATATAGTATGATACTCTAGGCAACGTTTTGTTGGTATATCTTGTGAATGTGACATTTAATTATTGTAAGGGGGGGGGGGGGGGTGGGGGGGTGGGGGGCCCAGAGTTAAAAACAAACACACACTATGGCTTCAGCTGGCTTCCTCCCAAGTTAGACTATATAGTAAGGGAACAACATTTGCCAGGGCAAAATATGTTCCCATCTCATGACTTTATTATACAACGAACAGATGGCTTTTCCCAAGTTGTACTGATTTACCCTCCTACCAGAGTTCATTACTTATTTTGGTTGCCAAACATTAGTGATCAGTGCTCAATTTTGTGAAACTTTGAAATTTGACATTATACCAGGTGTGAAAGTGTTGTTGTTTAAATTTGTTGCATTTGTTGTTTGATTGATAAGAATCTTTGTCATATGTTTATTGATCTCAGTGTGTATTTCTCTCTGAGAATTGTATGATTTTCTTGGTCAGTGTTCTTTTAAAATGATGACCTTTTTAATATTAAAATGCAAGTTAAATAGAAAAAAAATTCAAGAATTTTTAAGGAGGATTGCAGAGATAAAAATCAGAATTCCCAATCCACACACAGAGATTAGGATCCTGGACTTGAACTGATTCAATAAACGAAAATGTTGTATTCTGCAATTTTGCATGTTTTCTGGTTATGAGATTCTTTTTTTTTTTTTTTTTTTTTTTTTTCCTATTTGAGATTTGTTGAGCCACTTTAACTGTGAAGTGCCATGGTTCCCATGCTCAGCAAAAAACTTTTACTATCTCTCTCTCTCTTTTTTTTTTTTTTTTTTTTTTTTTTTTTTTTTTGGTACTGAGGAATTGAACTCAGGGGCATTTCAACCACTGGTCCGCATCCCAAAGCCCGTTTTTGTATTTTATTAGAGACAGGGTCCTCACCTGAGTTTGCTAAGTGCCTCGCCATTGCTGAGGCTGGTCTTTGAACTCACGATCCTCCTGCTCAGCCTCCCAAGTGCTGGGATTATAGGCGTGCTGCACCGTGCCCGGCTGAACTTTTACTCGTCTTAAGTTACTTTTGCCACTTGTACTGTCTCTCCCATTGTGAACTCCAATTAGTTGTTGTAAGACAGGTCTTTTTACTTTGTTCTCTGTAATATCCATATTTCAAGTCTCTGTTGCAATCTGTGTAATTTATTCCTGCTCTATCTGCCATTTCATAATTCTCTTTCTAGGGAATTTTTTTTATTTCAATTTTTCTAAGATTTTCTTTACATGGTTGATATATAGTGGCTTCAAATAATAACAACTGAAGATCTTTGTGGATTCCTTTGTAGGCTTCTTTTTCCTCTTATTATTTTGTTGTAGGTTTTTTTAAATTATTCACATAGTTTGTTATTAAAAATTTGTTCTTGAAATATGTGCTTTCCCATATCCTTGGATGAAAGTGCCTTTCTTTTCTAAATATTATGTGATTTTATTTTCAGACAAGATCTGTATTACTAATATTCTGGAACCACTTTAAACTTCAGACATAAAGGTCTACTACCAGTCCATCCAGAAAATCTTACATAGGGATTCTTCACATTGCTTCTTTTCCCTCTCAAGCTTCTAGAAGAAATATAGAGACTTCCCATTAGGACTCCCTCAAATATTTGAAATATGAATTAAACTCATAACAGAAGAAAGGGCCAACATTAAAGGACTAAATGTGAGTGAAGATGAGGTGAGAAGAAAAACTTAACTAGAGGCTAGAACGTTTATTTCAGTAGCTGGCCTGCTCTTAAAAGTTACTGTAAAGCTAACTAGCTGGCATGTGAATGCTCCATGACTTGCATTATTAACAGAAAGGATAGAGCATTCCTCTGATTAATAGAGATATGAGGAAGAGAAATCCAGGCACAGTAGAAGGGAAACTTGTTAAAGTAAGCTCATTTTAAGACAAAATACGACAGACCTTTGAGAAAGAAAATAGGCCAAGAGGACTGAAGGGTGAATTCCATGGGATGTTGTCAGTACACGTATATTTGACAGTGCGCAACCTTTGTTTGATCAGTTGGCTGGTTCCCTGAGGGAAATGAGGGCTGGTGCTAGAGGCTCTGTCTGTGCTGTCTATAAAGATGGCATCTCATTCCTTTTCTTCCCTGTTTCCTCTCTTTTGGTCATGAAGGAATTGGCGCATGGAGCCTTGCTTTACTTGTATTAGAAGAAACTTCATTTAGACCTTAAGCCGAGAACACTTCATGGGGCTGTACTGAGTACGGAGCTCAATTTTTTCCTATTGATTTTTCATTTCTCTTTTTTTAAAAAAATGGCTCAGGAGAGGTGAGCCCAAATTCAATGTATGTTCATTTGGGGAAATAAGTCGAAGGAATGGAAAAATGTTGTTTAAAAAAAAAAGCTAGGTATTGAGAAGGAATTGAGAAACACTGGGGCTGGGATTGTGGCTCAGTGGTTAGGTTGCCTCACATCTAGCCACATGTGAGGCACTGGGTTCAATCCTCAGCATCACATAAAAATATTTAAATAGGGGCTGGGGTTGTGGCCTCAGCAGTAGAAGCGCCGGTCGCCTTGCAACGTGTGCGGCCCGGGTTTGATCTCAGCACCACGTAAAAATAAATGCATTGTGTACAAACTAAAGCAAATAAAATAAATACTAAAAAATATTTTAAATACAATAACAATATTTAAAAATGCAGTAATACAAAATTTAAAATTTTGTATTAAAACAAAAAACCATGATCACATTAAAAAAACAACGAAATACAGTTTCATTTCCAGTTCTTGGTACAGTATCTATGCTGGAACTTATTTATCCCTGTCCAATTCGTTCGAAGGCCTTACAAGGTACTTGTGCTTCCTCTTTGACACATTCTGCAACTAATTTGACTTTAATACTTATCCCTGGTTGATAGAATTTGCCCATCTCAGCTCCTCTTTGATACACAGACAGCAGACTGCCGCTACTAAAGTGCTAGTATGTCGTTCCATGTTTGGTCCTTAGGAGAAGTAGACCTTTCTAGAATCTAGATTGAAGGTTTTAGAACTGGAAAGGGGGTCTTCCTGTCCCCTGACTGCTTCTCATTGTGTTCTCTTCACCCTGGGACAGTAGAAGGGACAATAGGTATGTGGGGCTCTGCATTACCTATCACCCAGTGGTGACTGGAGGGCCATCAACCACTGAGCAGGGAATAGGGCACTCTCCTGGTGGCTCTCTGCTATTCAGGACCTGCTCCTGCGCAGAAGAGAACAACCAGCGATGAGAGGATTCCTCTGGTGTATCTTTTGAGGCTGTATTGTCTATACCAACTAGGGGAGTCAGAGGTATCCTCAGATTCAGCCCATTCCCTAAGTGCGGGAAAGGACAGCTAGATGTCAAAAGAAAGAAGTCCATCATATGTGGATTGTTTCCTTTCTTCATCAGTCTCGCCAGCTGAGTAACTGTTCCTTGTCAATATATCAGATTATGGAGCAAACACTAGTTTGGGCCCATTGTCAGAGGTTTCTGCCACCTTAAAGTCATATTTCCAGAGCCCTTTGCTACAGCACACATAGTATTATAGTTAACATTCTTTTGTCTGTTTTTGTCCTCTATAACATTACAGCTTGTCGTTTTACTGTCATATGTATACTGTTTCAAGGTAAATTTTGTGTGTGTGTGTGTGATGTGTGGTACCTAGGGAATTGATACTCAGGGGCACTCGATCACTGGGTCGCATCCCCAGCCCTTTTTTGTATTTTATTAGAGACAGGGTCTCACTGAGTTTTGCTAAGTGCCTCGCCATTTTGCTGAGGCTGGCTTTGAATCGCGATCCTCCTGCCTCAGCCTCCCAGAGTGCTGGGATTACAGGCGTGCGCCACTCACCCCGGTCAAGGTAAATTTTATGTATCAGCTTGTGTTTTGTATTCTTATGAGATGATTAGTCAGATGTGGCCACAAGAGGAAATGGGAGGAGAGCTCAGAAAAAACAAAGTTTATTATATTCATAGACCTTCTAGAGACAGAAGACATGTCACGTCATGCAAGCCCCACGTGGTAAATGACACCATGGAACTGAGAGTCAGAAAATAGGGGGTAGAGGGAGGTTTTAAACCACTGACTCTACTGTGGTTTCCAGGGAAAGGTGAGGGGCACGTCAGGATAAACAGCTTAGGACTGGCTAGGTTGAATGATTCTGGTGGGTTTTGAGATAGGTGGGAGGTCCCAAACGGCGCCTGGTAGGGACCTCTAATTAAGGTAGAAAAAATTATGCTGCCTTAGGAATTACAGTCCATGGGCACTTCTACAGCAGATGATGTTTTAGTATCTGATGTGAAGTTATTTCCAACCAGAGAACGAACTTATTCCAAAGGTTGAGGTTTGAATTGGGGTGATGTCATCTGAGGCAATGTCCATCTCCCTCAGTGAGCTTCTGGGCTGGGTGGTGTCATATGGGTTGTGAGGCTGGGGTACATTTTCCAGGTGGATACCACACCTTACAGTTGATATGGGCATCAGCATTTGCCATGATTTGTTGCCATGACTTAGTTGGAGAGTTTGGACCCAGGCATGGTAAACTTAAGAAAAGCACCAGACCAGCAGGATAATTGAATCTTATCGATCGACTGTCAACAGAATGGTGTGCAGCGAACTTGGACAAAGGTTTTGGACTTTGGTGTAAATTTAGGTTCAAATGATGAGCAGATGCCTAGCCTGTGGGAAATTTTATTGTGTATGGGTCACAAGAAAGTAAAATGCCCTTAATTTAAAAACTCCACTCTTTATAAAATGAGAGCAAAAGGACAAAAAAAAAAAAAAATATATATATATTAATATATATTTAAGTATAGGTTTTAAAGCCCTAGGGCAAGTAATTTGAAAAGGAATTGTTTGAATTATGTTTAACCAAACTGATTAAGTGGGACCTATCAGAGACATGAAAGATGTAATGAATGTCTTCTCAAGTGAGCCTAGTAGTGTACATTCTAAGAAGTAGAATGTGTCTCAGTTTCTTACCCAGAGATATCTGTAACTTCAAGGGAAATAAGGCGTATCAATGTCAAGGACTTCTGTGTTAGCTATTCATTACTGTGACAAAAATGCCTAAGATAATCAACTTAAAAAAGGAGGAAGATTTATCTTGGCTCACGGTTTTAGAGGATTCAGTCTTAGAGTCACTTGGCCCTGTTGCTTTGAGCCTATGGAAGCATGATATTTTGTGGAGGGAGTATATGGGTAGAGGTGGCCAGTAAACAAAGAGAGCAATAGGAAGGGGGCAGGTTCCCAAATTTCCTTTAAGGACAATACACAACATTACTTCCACTAGGTCCCACCTCCTATAGTTTCACCACCTGGGTAATAGCACCAAACTAAAAAGACCAAAGCCTAAAGCACATGAGCTTTTGGCAGGACATTCCAGATCCAAACTGCAGCATTCCACCATGGCCCCCAGAGGACTTCAGGTATATCTCACAACGCAAAATGCATTTAGTCCTATCTCTCCAAGACGTACCCAGGTCTTTGCTGAAATTCCAAGGAGGTCTCCTCCTGAAGCTGGTACATCTGGGGTCAGCTTCAAGGCTACAAAAGTCTTTTTCTCCTGTCTTTTCTTCTTTTCAATTTTAACAAATGTGACTTTATTTTCTCCTGAAACCCTGCTCCTTATTTCAATGGCTAACTGTACAGTTGGTTAAATAGTACCAGCCCCTTTGCCTGTGCACTCCCCATTCACAGGTTATGGGAAAAAGTCCCACTTACCTAAGGTAGTCATAAAAGTGGTCAAGGCTGACTATGACAGCAACCAGACATACAGACCTTCAAACAGCAAACCTCTGAATAATTATGTTTTCTTAGATTTAATAGGTCTGAGATGAGATACTTAGTGGGGTTAGTCAACTTTTTGTCACTGTGACCAAAATACCTGACAAGAGAACAACTTAGAGGAATGTTGCATCCTCACAACTAAACACTTAAGGTCACTACCAGGTGTACATGGCTGCACAGAGACAGAAAAAATTATCCTTAATTTTGGGGGGGGGGTCTTGTGATGGCTCCTCTTTGACATTAGGGGTCTGTGGAAAGAGAGAGAGAGGCAGCACATGCTGTATCCCTTTTATCAGGAGAAGTAATTACAAATGAAGGCAATGGGTTCGTCAGGTTTCAGGGGGTTGAGGCTAGCTTTGTGATGTTCTTGCTGTCAGAGGGTTTCTGACATCTAGGAAAGGCCACACCCATTATTGTGCTTGTAGGAGCCTAAATGGGAGGATAGCTAAGATTGCGGTAAGCTGTGAGCCATAAAGATGTTCAAGCATCACCACCTTCACATTGATCTCCGCCGAGACTTGGCCCTGGACATTGTGGATCAGGACACCAACCTTCCATGATCTCGCAAGACTTGGTCCAGGGGACATTGCGGATGGGTTCGGCACATTTTGCATGATATCGTGAGACTTGGCCGGGGGGTCATTGTGGAGCGGGGTCGGAGCCATTGTGTGGTGGTTGCAGAGTGGTGTGGATGGTGTTGGAGTTGTTGTTGGGAGCCAGAGAGAGAAGCACAGAAGTTTAATGAACCTGTTCATTTTCCAGTCTGCCTCTGAAACTTATTTCCCAGCTGGCGTCGTTGCTTCTAAGTGGCAATCCGCTTCAGGCAGTGAAATGTGCTGAGTGGGGATCAAGAGCAGAGCCGACAAAGGGAGTTTCCATGGAACTTTCTATCCCAACAGGGGCAAGGGGGTATGATACAAAGGGGATAGGATCAATCAGCCCCAGTGGGTACAGTAACTCCTAGGGCACACCTTGTTATCTGAGCCTGGGATATATGCCCAAGTCAGAGTCCTATGCTTCTGCATCAGGCATCTGCGCCCTATCAGATCACGCGTTCAGGCATCAGGGACTGAATGGTGCGACCTGTAGTACATAATGTAGCTTACCACAGAGGAAGAGTTATTTTGGCGCTAACAGTTTCAGAGGTTCAGTCCTATGGTCAGCTAATGCATTTTTCTGAGCCTGAGGGGAGGCAGAACATCGTGGTGGAAGGATATGGTAAGCTGGGAGGCGAGAGAGTTGCCAGAGACAAAAATTAATCCCAAAGGGCATGCCCCCAATGACCTCCTTCCTCCAGTCACTCCCCACCTGCTGTAGTCACCACCCCTTAATCCATTCAAATTGTTGATCCATCAAATGGATCAATCACACTGATTAGATGACAGCTCTCATCATCTAATTATTTCACCTCTGAACATTCCTTGAATTGCCACATAAGCTTTTTGAGATCATATTCAAACCATAAACATGACCTCTGGACAAGAAATTGTGCTCATAGCTCACTTTCTAGAATTGCCTATTTCTCAAAACTAAATGAACACACCCTGGTGCCCACTTGCCTGAGACTGAGAAAAACTAACATTCCCACAAAACATGCTCTATAAACCTTCTCGGGGCAATGCTAGACAAAATGAAACATAATGTGAGCCACTCAGCCATGCATCCTCCAACATGCCACCTTGCTGTTAAATAAAATCTTCATTCTCTCCCCTCCTCTGGACTCTTGAGTTATTGGGTTACTCAGGTGTAGCAGTCAGAATTGCACATTTTCATGGATACACTCTCAGATCAAGGGAAACTTGGCTGTGAGCCTCTGTAAAAATCAAAATGAAATGTTACATATTTTCAGAGAATAAAACACTCCTATCCACAAAAGGGAGGTATTAAGACATAGAAAGAAAAATCAGACCCAAAGCAAGACTGGATAACCATTAAATCTTACCACGGCAAACATTAAATCCTTCAGCTTCGCATCTAGCATCTGGGGAATTGGTGGTGCCATACCATGATCTCCAAAGGCTAGGCAGAGTCATCCCAGTGACCTTTGCTGCGTTTTTAGACCACATAGCCTCTCTACTGGGCTGGCTCTGCTAACTTTTCCTGCATGCTTCCCTATGAAGGTTTCCCATTTTCCTGGGGTCTCCACTGCAGGTCTGACTTCACAATCTTCCAGTTCCACCCATCTAGGTTGCTTGAAGGGACTCACCACTGCCACACACTGCCTGGCCTCCCAGTTTTTCTTGGAAAGCCTCCATGATCCCATAACCTCTTATAACTCTGCATGCCTGCAAAGACAGCCATACATGGATGATGCCAAGGCCCGGCAGTGGCCACCAACTGTACTGGGACCCACTTGAAACCCATGGAGGTAGCAGCCTTGAGAGTGCCCTCCTGGCTGATGATAGGAAAAGAAATCAGGAAAAATGATACCTTAGGTGGCCTGTGTAAGAAGGATGCCATCTGGGCTCTCTTTTCAAGGCAGTGCACTTTTACACTTTAGAGCCTGTGATGGTTGGGGTCTTGCTGATTCCTGAGATGTTCTCAAGTCATCCTTCCTATTGTCCAGGAGACAAGTGTTTGGCTTCTTTTTATGGAACTAATCTCTGCTCCCTCCTTGGTCACAACTCAAAGACCTCCTCCTTGTCTAGCCAAACTGTGGATTTTTCAAACTCTTTCCATTTAGCTCCCTTTTGCTCCTGATTTCACAGTAAATATGGCCAACAGCAGCTAGTAATATGCATACCAACACATCCAATGCTGTGCTGCCCTTGGAAATTTCCTGTCAGATAAACAAAGTCCATCACCTTTAAATTTAGCTTCACACAAAGGCCTCAGGGCATGATAAAAATGTGTAATTACAAATGGTCTCTAATCAAATTCCTAAAAAAAAAAAAAAAAAAGAGTCCTTATTTTCCACCTGAAAACTCATCTGCATCAACTTTTATGGTCTGCATTTCTATCTGCATTTTGGCCCTCCCAGAATCTCCATTAAGCTCCACACTACACTATTCTGAGCTTTCTCTTGCCCACTTTTCCAAAATCCTCTTGCAAACCAATTACAAAGTCTCCTACATCATCTAAGATATACTCACAGTAATAACCCCTTCTCAGTACCAATTTTCTGTATTAGTCAACTTGTCCATTACTGTAACAAAACAGCTGACATAATCAGTGGAGAGGTTTGTTTTGGTCCACAGGTTGGAGGATTCGGTTCATGGTTGGGTGGATCATTCCTTTGGGTCTGTGGCAAGGTGGCATATCACAGCAGGAAACACCTATTCGGGGAGCAAGCTGCTCACCTCCTGGTGGTCAAGAAAAGCAAGGAGAAAGAAAAGAGGGCCAGAGTTGCATATCCTCTTCGAAGGGTATACCTTCTTATGACTGCAAGACTTCCAACTGTGCCCCTTTCTTAAAGATTGTACCACCCACCTCCCAATAGTGCTACAGGCTGTGGACCCAAGTCCACAAACCTCTAGGGAACACATTATCCAAACCACAGCAACTGTTCTTTCTCAGATATGTATTTTGCAAACATTTTTATCCTGTGGTTTATCTTTTAAATTCCCTTAACAATGTTTTTTCACAGAGCCACACTCCTTTTTTACATTTTATTTAATATTAAGGAAGTCCAACTTGGCAATTTTTCTTCCATAGACCATGCTTGTGCTGGTATTTCTAAAAATTCTCATCACCAAAACCCAAGGTCACCAAAATTTTCTCCTACACTATATCTATGAGATTTATATGTTTGCATTTTACATGTGAGTTATTTCATTTTTAGTTTCATTATGTGCAGTGTTTAAGAGATGTATCTAGATTTATTTCTTTGCATATGGACTTCCCATTGCTCCAGTAACATTTGCTGAAAAGATTCTACTATTCTCAATTGGATTGCATTTAGTCCTTTTCGTCAAGATCTAGTTGACTAAATATGAGTGCATCTATACCTGGGCTCTCTTATTCTGTTCCATTGACTATTCTTTCACCAATACACATCACCACTGAGAACTGCAACTTTACAAGTAAGTACTGATATTAGGTAACGTCAGTTCTCTACATCAAGCAAGAATGGTAAAGGGTGGTGACCTAAGCAAGGAAATATTCTACTTTCCTCTCCATTAACTGTAAAGTTAGTTAAATGGTCTTTTATATGGTCTGTATCAACTCGAGGAAGATTCTACTCTATTACTGGTTTGTCCCAAAGATTTTATCATGAGTGGTAGGTTTTGTCAAATGTTTTCTGTATATATTTGATCCACAATCACAGGAGTTTTCTTCTTTAGCTCCAATAATGTGATAATGTTGATTATTTTTTTAATTTCATTGTACAGACTAAATGTGTCCCAAAACCAAATTCATAGGTTAAAACTGCAATGCCGGGGGCTGGGGTTGTGGGCTCAGTGGTAGAGCACTTGCATAGCAAACGTGCCATGGCCTGGGTTTGATCCTCAGCACCACGTAAAAATAAATAAAAAAAAGGCATTGTGGGGGACATACAACTAAAAATAAAGATTAGCCGTGGCGAGTCGCATGTGGCGGCACGCCTGTAATACCAGCACTTTGGGAGGCTGAGGCAGGAGGATCACAAGTTCAAAGCCAGCCTCAGCAATAGGCAAGGCAACTTAGTAACTCAGTGAGACAAAGTCTCTAATAAAATACAAAAAAGGGACTGGGGATGTGCTGGCCCTAGTGGTCAAGTGCCCCCTGAGTTCAATCCCCAGTACCAAAAATAAATAAATAAATAAATAAAATAAATAAATAAATAAATAAAATAAATAAAATAAAATAAAAATAAAAGATTAAAAAAGAAAAAATGCAATGCCCCAACTGTGATGGCATTTGGAAATGGGGCCTTGAGGCCTTTGGGGGGTGATTAGAAAATGAAAATAAAGCCACTCATGATGGAATTAGTGCCCTCAGGAGAAGAGATAAAACCTCCTTCCTCTCCTTCCTCTCTCTGCTTTGTCTGCCTACATGAGGATACAACCAGAAAAACAGTCATGTGCCATAACAGTGAGCCCTCGCCAGTCACTGGATCAGCCAGTGACTCTCCTCTGGACCTGTGACAAATAAATGTTTGTTTTTGTTTTGTTTCCAAATAATTATTTATTTGCTTTAGTTGCACACAATGCCTTATATTTTCATGTGGCTGCTGAGGATCCATACCAGGCCGCATACGTGCTAGGCGATGCGCTCTACCGCTGAGCCACAACCCCAGTAAGCCCCAAATATTTGTTTTTTTTTATAGCCACTCAGTCTATGCTAATTTGCTAGAGCAGCTGAACTGAGACAGAAATTAGACACTAGTAGTACACAATTATTTTCATTATACTATTATATTTTATTTGCAAGCTTTTATTTTGTTTTGAAGATTTTTTACATCTATAATCACAACAGATATGGGTCTGTAGTTTTCCTTTTTTTGTAATGTCTTGTTGTGGTATAGAGTGTATTGCTGGTCTCAGTCTGAGTTATTTATTTATCCACATATGAGTTTTAATTGGTTGTATCTTTTAAGGAGTTCATCTAAAATTCATCAAGGTTTTCAAATTTGTGGGTTTAGAGTATAGAACCAAAGCAACCTTTAAGTCTGTGTTTAAATGATTTCCTCTATTTAGGCAAAACCATTTACTCATATATATTTGCAGTATTGGGAGTTGTATCCAGGGCCTCACACATGCTAGGCACAGGCTTATCACTGAGCTATATCTCCATTCCTTTTTTACATTTTATTTTTTTTATTTTGAGACAGAGTCCTCATTAACTTCCCCGGTTGGCCTCAAACTTGTGATCCTCCTGCCTCAGCCTCCAAGTAGCTAGAATTACAGGCATGCACCATAGATTGACACTTTTCTATCAGGTGTTTTGTAAATGAAACAGGTGTTCAACTATATCTGGTGAAAACATAAACTCCCAGTCCTGTGTGAGTATGTTACATTGCTTTCTAGTGGTTCCTTCCTTAGGTAGTTTCTGGTTACCCTTGTGAGACCAGGACTGATGCCAGGGTCTTAATATGGTTATTTTATGCAAATCTTTGCCTCTCTATCTCCCAACGCTGTCCTAACCTGCATTTTACTCATTGTGACCCCATGAACCTTATTCTCCAATGCTCTATGTCAGAGCACTTCTGTGGTTTCATATTTTTGGTAGCATTTCTCTGGCTTTCCAGTCCGCAATGACTATAAGCTGGTTATATTATTTCTGTATAATTTGTCTGGTTTTATTCTTATTAAAGGCAAAAGAAAATTCTGGTCATTTCATTGCATCATGGCTTGATGGTAGAAATCAGGTACATTATTAATTTAATAAATGACTCGTAATTGTACTTCAATATATTACCTAGAATCTCAAATTGGACCAAGAAAAAACTTCTGGGAGATCTTTATTTGAATAATGATGACACTCACCTATGCTTTGGTTTGAATTAAGCCAACAAAATGTATTCAATGAATAATGACTTTGGAAAGAGCCTACAGCAAAATCCCTAGCAATAAGAGAGAGGAAAACGAAGAAAGGTATGTATATGGGGGTGGCAAGTCTGAGGAAGAGCAGTAAAGTGGAGGAAAGGGACCAGGGAGGGGGAAGAAGGGGAGGGAAAGGGGAAATACATGGGGAATGATAGTGGCCAAATTATATGTTACATCGTGTGCATGTACAAAATATAACAATGAATCCACCCTTATACTCTAATGCACCAATAAAATAAATACAGAGGGGAGAAGTTCCTAGCAGCCTTTTATGTTCTCTGGTCTTTCTTTTATTATAAAAGCAAACCTGAGATAAATCTAATTATGAAAATAAAAGGTTGTATTTTGGACTCACAGTTTTAGTAGGTTTTAGTCCATGACTGTTTGGTGCCATTGCTTTGGGCCTGTGCTGAGGCAGAATGTCATGGTGGAAGTGCACAGCAGAACAAGGCACTCATGTTACAACCAGGAAGTAAAAAGAGGGGGGGAGGAAGGGGCTGTGGTCCCACTATCCCTTTTCAAGTGCACGCCCACAATGACCTGAAGACCTCCCAAGGATGTCTTACCAGCGCCCTCAGAATGAAAACTTAGAGGCTCAGGGGGACTGTCATTACACAGCTGGATCATCTGCTCTCACAAGTCTCCCGACGGCTCTTCAACCACACTTCCAAGCCTGCTGCACCGTGCTGGTCGCTGCGGGGTAAAGAAATCTTCCACTCCCACTCCTCATCACGCTGGGTGTCAGCAATGGGTGACCTCACCCAGCAAGGGCACCCTGTCCTGAACAACGTGACCAGGCTAATGTGACCTAGGCAGGCGCC
>JAKELJ010000134.1:44999-69200 GCA_025594165.1 Tamias sibiricus | reverse complement strand
TTGTGAACTAAAGTGTTGTTTGCATTTTTAAAGTTCTAGCATTAACCATTTAAAAATTAAACTCACAAGCGTTTTCAGGCATTTTCGCCTAATCAGGGGAAATATCCAATAGGCTCTAAACAAAAAACCCATGATGGTGGGATGACCAAATTGGGGGAGAGATGAGGGGCACAAGAGAGAATCATTTTGTCAGAGTTTCATTGATATACACAAAGAAATCTAGTACACAGAAGCTAAGAAACATGGAATTATTTCCAGTTGGCTAAAACGCTTTTCTGTGATTTTGAAACTCTTTTGCTACATAGTGATTCAGATTTGAGATACTTGAACCAGGACAGGAGCACAGTGTGCTCATGGGAACTAAAGTGTTGTTCTGCATTTTTAAAGTTCTAGCATTAACCATTTAAGAATTAAACTCACAGGCGTTTTCAGGCATTTTCGCCTAATCAGGGTAAACATCCAAGAGACTGTGAACAAAACACCCTTGATGGTGGGATGACAAAACTTGGGGAGCCATGAAAGGCACATGAGAGAATCATTTTTTCAGAGTTTCATTGAAATACACAAAGAAACCTAATTCCCAGAAGCTAAGAAACATGGAATGATTTCCAGTTGGCTAAAACGCTTTTCTGTGAGTTTGAAACTCTTTTGCTACCTAGAGATTCAGCTTTCAGATACTTGAAACAGGACATAAGCACAGTGTGCTCTTGTGAACTAAAGTGTTGTTCTGCATTTTTAAAGTTCTAGCATTAACCATTTAAGAATTAATCTCACAGGCGTTTTCAGGCATTTTCGCCTAATCAGGGTAAACATCCAATAGGCTCTAAACAAAAAACACGTAATGGTGGGATGACCAAACTTGGGGAGACTTGAGGGGCACATGAGAGAATCATTTTTTCAGAGTTCCATTGAAATACACAAAGAAACATAGTACCCACAAGCTAAGAAACATGGAATTATTTCTAGTTGGCTAAAACGCTTTTCTCTGAGTTTGAAACTCTTTTGTTACCTAGTGATTCAGCGTTTGAGATACTTGAACCAGGACAGGAGCACAGTGTGCTCTTTTGATCTGAAGTGGTTTTCTGCATTTTCAAAGTTCTAGCATTAACCATTGAGGAATTAAACTACAGGCGTTTTCAGTGAAATTCGCCCTATCAGGGTAAACATCCAATAGGCTCTAAACAAAAAACCCGTGATGGTGGGATGACCAAATTTGGGGAGCCATGAGGGGCACAAGAGAGAATCATTTTGTCAGAGTTTCATTGAAATACACAAAGAAACCTAGTGCCCAGAAGCTAAGAAACATGGAATTATTTTCCAGTTGGCTAAAACGCTTTTCTGTGAGTTTGAAATTCTTTTGTTACATAGGGATTCAGCTTTGAGATACTTGAACCAGGAGAGAAGTACAGTGTGCTCTTGTGAACTAAAGTGTTGCTCTGCGTTTTTAAAGTTCTAGCATTAATCATTTAAGAATTAAAATCACAGGCGTTTTCAGGCATTTTCGCCTAATCAGGGTAAACATCCAATAGACTGTAAACAAAACACCCTTGATGGTGGGATGACCAAACTTGGGGAGCCTGAGAGGGGCACATGAGAGAATCATTTTTTCCGAGTTTCATTGAAATACACAAAGAAACCTAGTGCCCAGAAGCTAAGAAACATGGAATGATTTCCAGTTGGCTAAAACGCTTTTCTGTGAGTTTGAAACTCTTTTGCTACCTAGAGATTCAGCTTTGAGATACTTGAACCAGGACATAAGCACAGTGTGCTCTTGTGAACTAAAGTGTTGTTCTGCGTTTTTAAAGTTCTAGCATTAACCATTTAAGAATTAATCTCACAGGAGTTTTCAGGCATTTTCGCCTAATCAGGGTAAACATCCAATAGGCTCTAAACAAAAAACATGTGATGGTGGGATGACCAAAGTTGGGAAGCCTTGAGGGGCACATGAGAGAATCATTTTTTCAGATTTTCATTGAAATACACTAAGAAACCTAGTTCCCAGAAGCTAAGAAACATGGAATGATTTCCAGTTGGCTAAAACACTTTTCTGTGAGTTTGAAACTCTTTTGCTACCTAGAGATTCAGCTTTGAGATACTTGAACCAGGACAGAAGCATAGTGTGCTCTTGTGAACTAAAGTGTTGTTCTGCATTTTTAAAGTTCTAGCATTAACCATTTAAGAATTAATCTCACAGGCGTTTTCAGGCATTTTCGCCTAATCAGGGTAAACATCCAATAGACTGTAAACAAAACACCCTTGATGGTGGGATGACCAAACTTGGGGAGCCTGGAGGGGCATATGAGAGAATGATTTTTTCAGAGTTTCATTGAAATACACAAAGAAACCTAGTGCCCAGAAGCTAAGAAACATGGAATTATTTCCAGTTCTCTAAAACGCTTTTCTGTGAGTATGAAACTCTTTTGCTACCTAGTGATTCAGCTTTGAGATACTTGAACCAGGACAGGAACACAGTGTGCTCTTGTGATCTGAAGTGCTTTTCTGCATTTTCAAAGTTCTAGCATTAACCATTGAGGAATTAAACTACAGGCATTTTCAGTGAAATTCGCAAAATCAGGGTAAACATCCAATAGCCTCTAAACAAAAAAACCCGTGATGGAGGATTGACCAAATTTGGGGAGCCATGAGGGGCACAAGAGAGAATCATTTTGTCAGAGTTTCATTGAAATACACATAGAAACCTAGTACCCACAAGATAAGAAACATGGAATTATTTCCAGTTGGCTAAAACACTTTTCTGTGAGTTTGAAACTCTTTTGCTACCTAGAGATTCAGCTTTGAGATACTTGAACCAGGACAGAAGCATAGTGTGCTCTTGTGAACTAAAGTGTTGTTCTGCATTTTTAAAGTTCTAGCATTAACCATTTAAGAATTAATCTCACAGGCGTTTTCAGGCATTTTCGCCGAATCAGGGTAAACATCCAATAGACTGTAAACAAAACACCCTTGATGGTGGGATGACCAAACTTGGGGAGCCTGGAGGGGCATATGAGAGAATGATTTTTTCAGAGTTTCATTGAAATACACAAAGAAACCTAGTGCCCAGAAGCTAAGAAACATGGAATTATTTCCAGTTGGCTAAAACGCTTTTCTGTGAGTTTGAACCTCTTTTGCTACCTAGTGATTCAGCTTTGAGATACTTGAACCAGGACAGAAGCACAGTGTACTCTTGTGATATGAAGTTCTTTTCTGCATTTTCAAAGTTCTAGCTTTAACCATTGAGGAATTAATCTAACAGGCGTTTTCAGTGAAATTCGCCTAATCAGGGTAAACATCCAATAGGCTCTAAACAAAAAACCCGTGATGGTGGGATGACCAAATTTGGGGAGCCATGAGGGGCACAAGAGAGAATCATTTTGTCAGAGTTTCATTGAAATACACAAAGAAACCTAGGACGCACAAGCTAAGAAACATGGAAGTATTTCCAGTTGGCTAAAACGCTTTTCTGTGAGTTTGAAACTCTTTTGCTACCTAGTGATTCAGCTTTCACATACTTGAACCAGGACAGAAGCACAGTGTGCTCTTGTAAACTAAAGTGTTGTTCTGCATTTTTAAAGTTCTAGCATTAACCATTTAAAAATTAAACTCACAGGCGTTTTCAGGCATTTTCGCCTAATCAGGGGAAATATCCAATAGGCTCTAAACAAAAAACCCATGATGGTGGGATGACCAAATTGGGGGAGAGATGAGGGGCACAAGAGAGAATCATTTTGTCAGAGTTTCATTGATATACACAAAGAAATCTAGTACACAGAAGCTAAGAAACATGGAATTATTTCCAGTTGGCTAAAACGCTTTTCTGTGATTTTGAAACTCTTTTGCTACATAGTGATTCAGATTTGAGATACTTGAACCAGGACAGGAGCACAGTGTGCTCATGAACTAAAGTGTTGTTCTGCATTTTTAAAGTTCTAGCATTAACCATTTAAGAATTAAACTCACAGGCGTTTTCAGGCATTTTCGCCTAATCAGGGTAAACATCCAAGAGACTGTGAACAAAAAACCCTTGATGGTGGGATGACAAAACTTGGGGAGCCATGAAAGGCACATGAGAGAATCATTTTTTCAGAGTTTCATTGAAATACACAAAGAAACCTAATTCCCAGAAGCTAAGAAACATGGAATGATTTCCAGTTGGCTAAAACGCTTTTCTGTGAGTTTGAAACTCTTTTGCTACCTAGAGATTCAGCTTTCAGATACTTGAACCAGGACATAAGCACAGTGTGCTCTTGTGAACTAAAGTGTTGTTCTGCATTTTTAAAGTTCTAGTATTAACCATTTAAGAATTAATCTCACAGGCGTTTTCAGGCATTTTCCCCTAATCAGGGTAAACATCCAATAGGCTCTAAACAAAAAAACACGTGATGGTGGGATGACCAAACTTGGGGAGACTTGAGGGGCACATGAGAGAATCATTTTTTCAGAGTTCCATTGAAATACACAAAGAAACATAGTACCCACAAGCTAAGAAACATGGAATTATTTCTAGTTGGCTAAAACTCTTTTCTGTGAGTTTGAAACTCTTTTGTTACCTAGTGATTCAGCGTTGAGATACTTGAACCAGGACAGGAGCACAGTGTGCTCTTTTGATCTGAAGTGGTTTTCTGCATTATCAAAGTTCTAGCATTAATCATTGAGGAATTAAACTACAGGCGTTTTCAGTGAAATTCGCCCTATCAGGGTAAACATCCAATAGGCTCTAAACAAAAAACCCGTGATGGTGGGATGACCAAATTTGGGGAGCCATGAGGGGCACAAGAGAGAATCATTTTGTCAGAGTTTCATTGAAATACACAAAGAAACCTAGTGCCCAGAAGCTAAGAAACATGGAATTATTTTCCAGTTGGCTAAAACGCTTTTCTGTGAGTTTGAAATTCTTTTGTTACATAGGGATTCAGCTTTGAGATACTTGAACCAGGAGAGAAGTACAGTGTGCTCTTGTGAACTAAAGTGTTGCTCTGCGTTTTTAAAGTTCTAGCATTAATCATTTAAGAATTAAAATCACAGGCGTTTTCAGGCATTTTCGCCTAATCAGGGTAAACATCCAATAGACTGTAAACAAAACACCCTTGATGGTGGGATGACCAAACTTGGGGAGCCTGGAGGGGCACATGAGAGAATCATTTTTTCCGAGTTTCATTGAAATACACAAAGAAACCTAGTGCCCAGAAGCTAAGAAACATGGAATGATTTCCAGTTGGCTAAAAACGCTTTTCTGTGAGTTTGAAACTCTTTTGCTACCTAGAGATTCAGCTTTGAGATACTTGAACCAGGACATAAGCACAGTGTGCTCTTGTGAACTAAAGTGTTGTTCTGCGTTTTTAAAGTTCTAGCATTAACCATTTAAGAATTAATCTCACAGGAGTTTTCAGGCATTTTCGCCTAATCAGGGTAAACATCCAATAGGCTCTAAACAAAAAACATGTGATGGTGGGATGACCAAAATTGGGGGAGCCTTGAGGGGCACATGAGAGAATCATTTTTTCAGATTTTCATTGAAATACACTAAGAAACCTAGTTCCCAGAAGCTAAGAAACATGGAATGATTTCCAGTTGGCTAAAACACTTTTCTGTGAGTTTGAAACTCTTTTGCTACCTAGAGATTCAGCTTTGAGATACTTGAACCAGGACAGAAGCATAGTGTGCTCTTGTGAACTAAAGTGTTGTTCTGCATTTTTAAAGTTCTAGCATTAACCATTTAAGAATTAATCTCACAGGCGTTTTCAGGCATTTTCGCCTAATCAGGGTAAACATCCAATAGACTGTAAACAAAACACCCTTGATGGTGGGATGACCAAACTTGGGGAGCCTGGAGGGGCATATGAGAGAATGATTTTTTCAGAGTTTCATTGAAATACACAAAGAAACCTAGTGCCCAGAAGCTAAGAAACATGGAATTATTTCCAGTTCTCTAAAACGCTTTTCTGTGAGTATGAAACTCTTTTGCTACCTAGTGATTCAGCTTTGAGATACTTGAACCAGGACAGGAACACAGTGTGCTCTTGTGATCTGAAGTGCTTTTCTGCATTTTCAAAGTTCTAGCATTAACCATTGAGGAATTAAACTACAGGCATTTTCAGTGAAATTCGCAAAATCAGGGTAAACATCCAATAGCCTCTAAACAAAAAAACCCGTGATGGAGGATGACCAAATTTGGGGAGCCATGAGGGGCACAAGAGAGAATCATTTTGTCAGAGTTTCATTGAAATACACATAGAAACCTAGTACCCACAAGATAAGAAACATGGAATTATTTCCAGTTGGCTAAAACGCTTTTCTGTGAGTTTGAAACTCTTTTGCTACCTAGTGATTCAGCTTTGAGATACTTGAACCAGGAGAGAAGCACAGTGTGCTCTTGTGAACTAAAGTGCTGTTCTTTGTTTTTAAAGTTCTAACATTAACCATTTAAGAATTAAACTCACAGGTGTTTTCAGGCAATTTCGCCTAATCAGGGTAAACATCCAATAGACTGTAAACAAAACACCCTTGATGTTGGGATGACCAAACTTGGGGAACCTTGAGGGGCACATGAGAGAATCATTTTGTCAGAGTTTCATTGAAATACACAAAGAAACCTAGTGCCCAGAAGCTAAGAAACGTGGAATTATTTCCAGTTCTCTAAAACGCTTTTCTGTGAGTTTGAAACTCTTTTGCTACCTAGAGATTCAGCTTTGAGATACTTGAACCAGGAAAGAAGCACAGTGTGCTCTTTGAACTAAAGTGTTGTTTTGCGTTTTTAAAGTTCTAGCATTAACCATTTAAGAATTAATCTCACAGGCGTTTTCAGGCATTTTCGCCTAATCAGGGTAAACATCCAATAGGCCCTAAACAAAAAACACGTGACGGTGGGATGACCAAACTTGGGCAGCCTTGAGGGGCACATGAGAGAATCATTTTGTCAGAGTTTCATTGAAATACACTTAGAAAATCTAGTACCCACAAGCTAAGAAACATGGAATTATTTCCAGTTGGCTAAAACACTTTTCTGTGAGTTTGAAACTCTTTTGCTACCTAGAGATTCAGCTTTGAGATACTTGAACCAGGACAAAGCATAGTGTGCTCTTGTGAACTAAAGTGTTGTTCTGCATTTTTAAAGTTCTAGCATTAACCATTTAAGAATTAATCTCACAGGCGTTTTCAGGCATTTTCACCGAATCAGGGTAAACATCCAATAGACTGTAAACAAAACACCCTTGATGGTGGGATGACCAAACTTGGGGAGCCTGGAGGGGCATATGAGAGAATGATTTTTTCAGAGTTTCATTGAAATACACAAAGAAACCTAGTGCCCAGAAGCTAAGAAACATGGAATTATTTCCAGTTGGCTAAAACGCTTTTCTGTGAGTTTGAACCTCTTTTGCTACCTAGTGATTCAGCTTTGAGATACTTGAACCAGGACAGAAGCAGAGTGTACTCTTGTGATATGAAGTTCTTTTCTGCATTTTCAAAGTTCTAGCTTTAACCATTGAGGAATTAATCTAACAGGCGTTTTCAGTGAAATTCGCCTAATCAGGGTAAACATCCAATAGGCTCTAAACAAAAAACCCGTGATGGTGGGATGACCAAATTTGGGGAGCCATGAGGGGCACAAGAGAGAATCATTTTGTCAGAGTTTCATTGAAATACACAAAGAAACCTAGGACGCACAAGCTAAGAAACATGGAAGTATATCCAGTTGGCTAAAACGCTTTTCTGTGAGTTTGAAACTCTTTTGCTACCTAGTGATTCAGCTTTCACATACTTGAACCAGGACAGAAGCACAGTGTGCTCTTGTAAACTAAAGTGTTGTTCTGCATTTTTAAAGTTCTAGCATTAACCATTTAAAAATTAAACTCACAAGCGTTTTCAGGCATTTTCGCCTAATCAGGGGAAATATCCAATAGGCTCTAAACAAAAAACCCATGATGGTGGGATGACCAAATTGGGGAGAGATGAGGGGCACAAGAGAGAATCATTTTGTCAGAGTTTCATTGATATACACAAAGAAATCTAGTACACAGAAGCTAAGAAACATGGAATTATTTCCAGTTCGCTAAAACGCTTTTCTGTGAGTTTGAAACTCTTTTTTTACCTAGTGATTCAGCTTTGAGATACTTGAACCAGTACAGAAGCACAGTGTGCTCTTGTGATCTGAAGTGCTTTTCTGCATTTTCAAAGTTCTAGCATTAACTATTGAAGAATTAAACTACAGGCGTTTTCAGTGAATTTCGCCTAATCAGGGAAAACATCCAATAGGCTCTAAACAAAAAACCCGTGATGGTGGATGACCAAATTTGGGGAACCATGAGGGGCACAAGAGAGAATCATTTTGTGAGAGTTTCATTGAAATACACAAAGAAACCTAGTGCCCAGAAGCTAAGAAACATGGAATTATTTCCAGTTCTCTAAAACGCTTTTCTGTGAGTTTGAAACTCATTTGCTACCTAGTGATTCAGCTTTGAGATACTTGAACCAGGAGAGAAGCACAGTGTGCTCTTGTGAACTAAAGTGTTTTCAGCGTTTTTAAAGTTCTAGCATTAACCATTTAAGAATTAAACCCACAGGCGTTTTCAGGCATTTTCACCTAATCAGGGTAAACATCCAATAGACTGTAAACAAAACACCCTTGATGGTGGGATGACCAAACATGGGGAGCCTTGATGGGCACATGAGAGAATCATTTTTCAGAGATTCATTGAAATACACAAAGAAACCTAGTGCCCAGAAGCTAAGAAACATGGAATTATTTCCAGTTCTCTAAAACGCTTTTCTGTGAGATTGAAACTCTTTTGTTACCTAGTGATTCAGCTTTGAGATACTTGAACCAGGAAAGAAGCACAGTGTGCTCTTGTGATCTGAAGTGCTTTTCTGCATTTTCAAAGTTCTAGCTTTAAACATTGAGGAATTAAAATGCAGGCGTTTTCAGTGAAATTCGCCTAATCAGGGTAAACATTCAATAGGCTCTAAACAAAAAACCCGTGATGGTGGATTGACCAAGATTGGGGAGCCATGAGGGGCACAAGAGAGAATCATTTTGTCAGAGTTTCATTGAAGTACACAAAGAAACCTAGTACCCACAAGCTAAGAAACATGGAATTATTTTCCAGTTGGCTAAAACGCTTTTCTGTGAGTTTGAAATTCTTTTGTTACATAGTGATTCAGCTTTGAGATACTTGAACCAGGAGAGAAGTACAGTGTGCTCTTGTGAACTAAAGTGTTGCTCTGCGTTTTTAAAGTTCTAGCATTAATCATTTAAGAATTAAAATCACAGGCGTTTTCAGGCATTTTCGCCTAATCAGGGTAAACATTCAATAGACTGTAAACAAAACACCCTTGATGGTGGGATAACCAAACTTGGGGAGCCTTGAGGGGCACATGAGAGAATCATTTTTTCAGAGTTTCATTGAAATACACAAAGAAACCTAGTTTTCAGAAGCTAAGAAACATGGAATGATTTCCAGTTGGCGAAAACACTTTTCTGTGAGTTTGAAACTCTTTTGCTACCTAGAGATTCAGCTTTGAGATACTTGAACCAGGAAAGAAGCACAGTGTGCTCTTTGAACTAAAGTGTTGTTTTGCGTTTTTAAAGTTCTAGCATTAACCATTTAAGAATTAATCTCACAGGCATTTTCAGGCATTTTCGCCTAATCAGGGTAAACATCCAATAGGCCCTAAACAAAAAACACGTGACGGTGGGATGACCAAACTTGGTCAGCCTTGAGGGGCACATGAGAGAATCATTTTGTCAGAGTTTCATTGAAATACACTTAGAAATCTAGTACCCACAAGCTAAGAAACATGGAATTATTTCCAGTAGGCTAAATCGCTTTTCTGTGAGTTTGAAACTCTTTTGCTACTTAGTGATTCAGCTTTGAGATACTTGAACCAGGACAGAAGCACAGTGTGCTCTTGTGAACTAAAGTGTTGTTCTGTGTTTTTAAAGTTCTAGCATTAACCATTTAAGAATTAAACTCACAGGCGTTTTCAGGCATTTTCGCCTAATCAGGGTAAACATCCAAGAGACTGTGAACAAAACACCCTTGATGGTGGGATGACAAAACTTGGGGAGCCATGATAGGCACATGAGAGAATCATTTTTTCAGAGTTTCATTGAAATACACAAAGAAACCTAGTGCCTAGAAGCTAAGAAACATGGAATTATTTCCAGTTCTCTAAAACGCTTTTCTGTGAGATTGAAACTCTTTTGTTACCTAGTGATTCAGCTTTGAGATACTTGAACCAGGAAAGAAGCACAGTGTGCTCTTGTGATCTGAAGTGCTTTTCTGCATTTTCAAATTTCTAGCATTAACCATTGAGGAATTAAGCTAACAGGCGTTTTCAGTGAAATTTGCCTAATCAGAGTAAACATCCAACAGGCTCTAAACAAAAAACCCGTGATGGTGGGATGACCAAATTTGGGAAGCCATGAGGGGCACAAGAAAGAAACATTTTGTCAGAGTTTCATTGAAATACACAAAGAAACCTAGTACCCAGAAGCTAAGAAACATGGAATTATTTCCATTTGTCTAAATCGCTTTTTTGTGAGTTTGAAACTCTTTTGCTACCTAGTGATTCAGCTTTGTGATACTTGAACCAGGACAGGAGCACAGTGTGCTCTTGTGATCTGAAGTGGTTTTCTGCATTTTCAAAGTTCTAGCATTAACCATTGAAGAATTAAACTAAAGGCGTTTTCAGTGAATTTCGCCTAATCAGGGAAAACATCCAATAGGCTGTAAGCAAAAAACCCATGATGGTGGATTGACCAAGTATGGGGAACCATGAGGGGCACAAGAGAGAATCATTTTGTCAGAATTTCATTGAAATACACAAAGAAACCTAGTACCCAGAAGCTAAGAAATATGGAAGTATTTCCAGTTGGCTAAAACGCTTTTCTGTGATTTTGAAACTCTTTTGCTACCTAGTGATTCAGCTTTGAGATACTTGAACCAGGAAAGAAGCACAGTGTGCTCTTGTGATCTGAAGTGCTTTTCTGCATTTTCAAAGTTCTAGCATTAACCTTTGAGGAATTAATCTAACAGGCGTTTTCAGTGAAATTCGCCTAATCAGGGTAAACATCCAATAGGCTGTAAACAAATAACCCATGATGATGGGATGACCAAATTGAAGGAGAGATGAGGGGCACAAGAGAGAATCATTTTGTCAGTGTTTCATTGATATACACAAAGAAATCTAGTACACAGAAGCTAAGAAACATGGAATTATTTCCAGTTGGCTAAAACGCTTTTCTGTGAGTTTGAAACTCTTTTGCTACATAGTGATTCAGCTTTGAGATACTTGAACCAGGACAGGAGCACAGTGTGCTCATGGGAACTAAAGTGTTGTTCTGCATTTTTAAAGTTCTAGCATTAACCATTTAAGAATTAATCTCACAGGCGTTTTCAGGCATTTTCGCCTAATCAGGGTAAACATCCAATAGGCCCTAAACAAAAAACACGTGACGGTGGGATGACCAAACTTGGGCAGCCTTGAGGGGCACATGAGAGAATCATTTTGTCAGAGTTTCATTGAAATACACTTAGAAATCTAGTACCCACAAGCTAAGAAACATGGAATTATTTCCAGTTGGCTAAAACACTTTTCTGTGAGTTTGAAACTCTTTTGCTACCTAGAGATTCAGCTTTGAGATACTTGAACCAGGACAGAAGCATAGTGTGCTCTTGTGAACTAAAGTGTTGTTCTGCATTTTTAAAGTTCTAGCATTAACCATTTAAGAATTAATCTCACAGGCGTTTTCAGGCATTTCGCCGAATCAGGGTAAACATCCAATAGACTGTAAACAAAACACCCTTGATGGTGGGATGACCAAACTTGGGGAGCCTGGAGGGGCATATGAGAGAATGATTTTTTCAGAGTTTCATTGAAATACACAAAGAAACCTAGTGCCCAGAAGCTAAGAAACATGGAATTATTTCCAGTTGGCTAAAACGCTTTTCTGTGAGTTTGAAACTCTTTTGCTACCTAGTGATTCAGCTTTGAGATACTTGAACCAGGACAGAAGCACAGTGTACTCTTGTGATATGAAGTTCTTTTCTGCATTTTCAAAGTTCTAGCTTTAACCATTGAGGAATTAAACTAACAGGCGTTTTCAGTGAAATTCGCCTAATCAGGGTAAACATCCAATAGGCTCTAAACAAAAAAACCCGTGATGGTGGGATGACCAAATTTGGGGAGCCATGAGGGGCACAAGAGAGAAACATTTTGTCAGAGTTTCATTGAAATACACAAAGAAACCTAGGACCCACAAGCTAAGAAACATGGAAGTATATCCAGTTGGCTAAAACGCTTTTCTGTGAGTTTGAAACTCTTTTGCTACCTAGTGATTCAGCTTTCACATACTTGAACCAGGACAGAAGCACAGTGTGCTCTTGTGAACTAAAGTGTTGTTCTGCATTTTTAAAGTTCTAGCATTAACCATTTAAAAATTAAACTCACAAGCGTTTTCAGGCATTTTCGCCTAATCAGGGGAAATATCCAATAGGCTCTAAACCAAAAACCCCTGATGGTGGATTGACCAAATTTGGGGAGCCATGAGGGGCACAGGAGAGAATCATTTTGTCAGAGATTCATGGAAATACACAAAGAAACCTAGTACCCAGAAGCTAAGAAACATGGAATTATTTCCAGTTCGCTAAAACGCTTTTCTGTGAGTTTGAAACTCTTTTGCTACCTAGTGATTCAGCTTTGAGATACTTGAACCAGGAAAGAAGCACAGTGTGCTCTTGTGATCTAAAGTGCTTTTCTGCATTTTCAAAGTTCTAGCATTAACCATTGAGGAATTAAACTAACAGGCGTTTTCAGTGAAATTCGCCTAATCAGGGTAAACATCCAATAGGCTCTAAACGAAAAAAACCCGTGTTGGTGGAATGACCAAATTTGGGGAGCCATGAGGGGCACAAGAGAGAATCATTTTGTCAGAATTTCATTGAAATACACAAAGAAACCTAGTACCCAGAAGCTAAGAAATATGGAAGTATTTCCAGTTGGCTAAAACGCTTTTCTGTGATTTTGAAACTCTTTTGCTACCTAGTGATTCAGCTTTGAGATACTTGAACCAGGAAAGAAGCACAGTGTGCTCTTGTGATCTGAAGTGCTTTTCTGCATTTTCAAAGTTCTAGCATTAACCTTTGAGGAATTAATCTAACAGGCGTTTTCAGTGAAATTCGCCTAATCAGGGTAAACATCCAATAGGCTGTAAACAAATAACCCATGATGGTGGGATGACCAAATTGGGGGAGAGATGAGGGGCACAAGAGAGAATCATTTTGTCAGTGTTTCATTGATATACACAAAGAAATCTAGTACACAGAAGCTAAGAAACATGGAATTATTTCCAGTTGGCTAAAACGCTTTTCTGTGATTTTAAAACTCTTTTGCTACATAGTGATTCAGCTTTGAGATACTTGAACCAGGACAGGAGCACAGTGTGCTCATGGGAACTAAAGTGTTGTTCTGCATTTTTAAAGTTCTAGCATTAACCATTTAAGAATTAAACTCACAGGCGTTTTCAGGCATTTTTGCCTAATCAGGGTAAACATCCAAGAGACTGTGAACAAAACACCCTTGATGGTGGGATGACAAAACTTGGGGAGCCATGAAAGGCACATGAGAGAATCATTTTTTCAGAGTTTCATTGAAATACACAAAGAAACCTAATTCCCAGAAGCTAAGAAAAATGGAATGATTTCCAGTTGGCTAAAACGCTTTTCTGTGAGTTTGAAACTCTTTTGCTACCTAGAGATTCAGCTTTCAGATACTTGAACCAGGACATAAGCACAGTGTGCTCTTGTGAACTAAACTGTTGTTCTGCATTTTTAAAGTTCTAGCATTTACCATTTAAGAATTAATCTCACAGGCGTTTTCAGGCATTTTCCCCTAATCAGGGTAAACATCCAATAGGCTCTAAACAAAAAACACGTGATGGTGGGATGACCAAACTTGGGGAGACTTGAGGGGCACATGAGAGAATCATTTTTTCAGAGTTCCATTGAAATACACAAAGAAACGTAGTACCCACAAGCTAAGAAACATGGAATTATTTCCAGTTGGCTAAAACGCTTTTCTGTGAGTTTGAAACTCTTTTGTTACCTAGTGATTCAGCTTTGAGATACTTGAACCAGGACAGGAGCACAGTGTGCTCTTTTGATCTGAAGTGGTTTTCTGCATTATCAAAGTTCTAGCATTAATCATTGAGGAATTAAACTACAGGCGTTTTCAGTGAAATTCGCCCTATCAGGGTAAACATCCAATAGGCTCTAAACAAAAAACCCGTGACGGTGGGATGACCAAATTTGGGGAGCCATGAGGGGCACAAGAGAGAATCATTTTGTCAGAGTTTCATTGAAATACACAAAGAAACCTAGTGCCCAGAAGCTAAGAAACATGGAATTATTTTCCAGTTGGCTAAAACGCTTTTCTGTGAGTTTGAAATTCTTTTGTTACATAGTGATTCAGCTTTGAGATACTTGAACCAGGAGAGAAGTACAGTGTGCTCTTGTGAACTAAAGTGTTGCTCTGCGTTTTTAAAGTTCTAGTATTAATCATTTAAGAATTAAAATCACAGGCGTTTTCAGGCATTTTCGCCTAATCAGGGTAAACATTCAATAGACTGTAAACAAAACACCCTTGATGGTGGGATAACCAAACTTGGGGAGCCTTGAGGGGCACATGAGAGAATTATTTTTTCAGAGTTTCATTGAAATACACAAAGAAACCTAGTTTTCAGAAGCTAAGAAACATGGAATGATTTCCAGTTGGCGAAAACACTTTTCTGTGAGTTTGAAACTCTTTTGCTACCTAGAGATTCAGCTTTTAGATACTTGAACCAGGAAAGAAGCACAGTGTGCTCTTTTGAACTAAAGTGTTGTTTTGCGTTTTTAAAGTTCTAGCATTAACCATTTAAGAATTAATCTCACAGGCGTTTTCAGGCATTTTCGCCTAATCAGGGTAAACATCCAATAGGCCCTAAACAAAAAACACGTGACGGTGGGATGACCAAACTTGGTCAGCCTTGAGGGGCACATGAGAGAATCATTTTGTCAGAGTTTCATTGAAACACACTTAGAAATCTAGTACCCACAAGCAAAGAAACATGGAATTATTTCCAGTTGGCTAAATCGCTTTTCTGTGAGTTTGAAACTCTTTTGCTACCTAGTGATTCAGCTTTGAGATACTTGAACCAGGACAGAAGCACAGTGTGCTCTTGTGAACTAAAGTGTTGTTCTGTGTTTTTAAATTTCTAGCATTAACCATTTAAGAATTAAACTCACAGGCGTTTTCAGGCATTTTCGCCTAATCAGGGTAAACATCCAAGATACTGTGAACAAAACACCCTTGATGGTGGGATGACAAAACTTGGGGAGCCATGATAGGCACATGAGAGAATCATTTTTTCAGAGTTTCATTGAAATACACAAAGAAACCTAGTGCCTAGAAGCTAAGAAACATGGAATTATTTCCAGTTCTCTAAAACGCTTTTCTGTGAGATTGAAACTCTTTTGTTACCTAGTGATTCAGCTTTGAGATACTTGAACCAGGAAAGAAGCACAGTGTGCTCTTGTGATCTGAAGTGCTTTTCTGCATTTTCAAATTTCTAGCATTAACCATTGAGGAATTAAGCTAACAGGCGTTTTCAGTGAAATTTGCCTAATCAGGGTAAACATCCAACAGGCTCTAAACAAAAAACCCGTGATGGTGGGATGACCAAATTTGGGAAGCCATGAGGGGCACAAGAAAGAAACATTTTGTCAGAGTTTCATTGAAATACACAAAGAAATCTAGTACCCAGAAGCTAAGAAACATGGAATTATTTCCATTTGTCTAAATCGCTTTTCTGTGAGTTTGAAACTCTTTTGCTACCTAGTGATTCAGCTTTGTGATACTTGAACCAGGACAGGAGCACAGTGTGCTCTTGTGATCTGAAGTGGTTTTCTGCATTTTCAAAGTTCTAGCATTAACCATTGAAGAATTAAACTACAGGCGTTTTCAGTGAATTTCGCCTAATCAGGGAAAACATCCAATAGGCTCTAAGCAAAAAACACATGATGGTGGATTGACCAAGTTTGGGGAACCATGAGGGGCACAAGAGAGAATCATTTTGTCAGTGTTTCATTGAAATACACAAAGAAACCTAGTACCCACAAGCTAAGAAACAAGGAATTATTTCCAGTTGGCTAAAACGCTTTTCTGTGAGTTTGAAACTCTTTTGCTACCTAGTGATTCAGCTTTGAGATACTTGAACCAGGAGAGAAGCACAGTGTGCTCTTGTGAACTAAAGTGCTGTTCTTCGTTTTTAAAGTTCTAACATTAACCATTTAAGAATTAAACTCACAGGTGTTTTCAGGCATTTTCGCCTAATCAGGGTAAACATCCAATAGACTGTAAACAAAACACCCTTGATGTTGGGATGACCAAACTTGGGGAACCTTGAGGGGCACATGAGAGAATCATTTTGTCAGAGTTTCATTGAAATACACAAAGAAACCTAGTGCCCAGAAGCTAAGAAACATGGAATTATTTCCAGTTCGCTAAAACGCTTTTCTGTGAGTTTGAAACTCTTTTTTTACCTAGTGATTCAGCTTTGAGATACTTGAACCAGTACAGAAGCACAGTGTGCTCTTGTGATCTGAAGTGCTTTTCTGCATTTTCAAAGTTCTAGCATTAACCATTGAAGAATTAAACTACAGGCGTTTTCAGTGAATTTCGCCTAATCAGGGAAAACATCCAATATGCTCTAAACAAAAAACCCGTGATGGTGGATTGACCAAATTTGGGGAACCATGAGGGGCACAAGAGAGAATCATTTTGTGAGAGTTTCATTGAAATACACAAAGAAACCTAGTGCCCAGAAGCTAAGAAACATGGAATTATTTCCAGTTCTCTAAAACGCTTTTCTGTGAGTTTGAAACTCATTTGCTACCTAGTGATTCAGCTTTGAGATACTTGAACCAGGAGAGAAGCACAGTGTGCTCTTGTGAACTAAAGTGTTGTTCAGCGTTTTTAAAGTTCTAGCATTAACCATTTAAGAATTAAACCCACAGGCGTTTTCAGGCATTTTCACCTAATCAGGGTAAACATCCAATAGACTGTAAACAAAACACCCTTGATGGTCGGATGACCAAACATGGGGAGCCTTGATGGGCACATGAGAGAATCATTTATTCAGAGATTCATTGAAATACACAAAGAAACCTAGTGCCCAGAAGTTAAGAAACATGGAATTATTTCCAGTTCTCCAAAACGCTTTTCTGTGAGATTGAAACTCTTTTGTTACCTAGTGATTCAGCTTTGAGATACTTGAACCAGGAAAGAAGCACAGTGTGCTCTTGTGATCTGAAGTGCTTTTCTGCATTTTCAAAGTTCTAGCATTAACCATTGAGGAGTTAAACTAACAGGCGTTTTCAGTGAAATTTGCCTAATCAGGGTAAACATCCAATAGGCTCTAAACAAAAAACTCGTGATGGTGGGATGACCAAATTTGGGAAGCCATGAGGGGCACAAGAAATAATCATTTTGTCAGAGTTTCATTGAAATACACAAAGAAACCTAGTACCCAGAAGCTAAGAAACATGGAATTATTTCCAGTTGACTAAATCGCTTTTCTGTGAGTTTGAAACTCTTTTGCTACCTAGTGATTCAGCTTTGTGATACTTGAACCAGGACAGGAGCACAGTGTGCTCTTGTGATCTGAAGTGCTTTTCTGCATTTTCAAAGTTCTAGCATTAACCATTGAGGAATTAAACTACAGGCGTTTTCAGTGAAATTCGCCTAATCAGGGTAAACATCCAATAGGCTCTAAACAAAAAACCCGTGATGGTGGATTGACCAAATTTGGGGAGCCATGAGGGGCACAAGAGAGAATCATTTTGTCAGAGTTTCATTGAAATACACAAAGAAACCTAGTTCCCACAAGCTAAGAAACATGGAATTATTTCCAGTTGGCTAAAACGCTTTTCTGTGAGTTTGAATCTCTTTTGCTACCTAGTGATTCAGCTTTGAGATACTTGAACCAGGAGAGAAGCACAGTGTGCTCTTGTGAACTAAAGTGTTGTTCTGCGTTTTTAAAGTTCTAGCATTAACCATTTAAGAATTAAACTCACAGGCGTTTTCAGGCATTTTCGCCTAATCAGGGTAAACATCCAATAGACTGTAAACAAAACACCCATGATGGTGGGATGACCAAACTTGGGGAACCTTGAGGGGCACGTGAGAGAATCATTTTTTCAGAGTTTCATTGAAATACACAAAGAAACCTAGTGCCCAGAAGCTAAGAAACATGGAATTATTTCCAGTTCGCTAAAACGCTTTTCTGTGAGTTTGAAACTCTTTTTTTACCTAGTGATTCAGCTTTGAGATACTTGAACCAGTACAGAAGCACAGTGTGCTCTTGTGATCTGAAGTGCTTTTCCGCATTTTCAAAGTTCTAGCATTAACCATTGAAGAATTAAACTACAGGCGTTTTCAGTGAATTTCGCCTAATCAGGGAAAACATCCAATAGGCTCTAAACAAAAAAACCCGTGATGGTGGATTGACCAAATTTGGGGAACCATGAGGGGCACAAGAGAGAATCATTTTGTGAGAGTTTCATTGAAATACACAAAGAAACCTAGTGCCCAGAAGCTAAGAAACATGGAATTATTTCCAGTTCTCTAAAACGCTATTCTGTGAGTTTGAAACTCATTTGCTACCTAGTGATTCAGCTTTGAGATACTTGAACCAGGAGAGAAGCACAGTGTGCTCTTGTGAACTAAAGTGTTGTTCAGCGTTTTTAAAGTTCTAGCATTAACCATTTAAGAATTAAACCCACAGGCGTTTTCAGGCATTTTCACCTAATCAGGGTAAACATCCAATAGACTGTAAACAAAACACCCTTGATGGTGGGATGACTAAACATGGGGAGCCTTGATGGGCACATGAGAGAATCATTTATTCAGAGATTCATTGAAATACACAAAGAAACCTAGTACCCAGAAGCTAAGAAACATGGAATTATTTCCATTTGTCTAAAACGCTTTTTTGTGAGTTTGAAACTCTTTTGCTACCTAGTGATTCAGCTTTGTGATACTTGAACCAGGACAGGAGCACAGTGTGCTCTTGTGATCTGAAGTGGTTTTCTGCATTTTCAAAGTTCTAGCATTAACCATTGAAGAATTAAACTAACAGGCGTTTTCAGTGAATTTCGCCTAATCAGGGAAAACATCCAATAGGCTGTAAGCAAAAAACCCATGATGGTGGATTGACCAAGTATGGGGAACCATGAGGGGCACAAGAGAGAATCATTTTGTCAGAATTTCATTGAAATACACAAAGAAACCTAGTACCCAGAAGCTAAGAAATATGGAAGTATTTCCAGTTGGCTAAAACGCTTTTCTGTGATTTTGAAACTCTTTTGCTACCTAGTGATTCAGCTTTGAGATACTTGAACCAGGAAAGAAGCACAGTGTGCTCTTGTGATCTGAAGTGCTTTTCTGCATTTTCAAAGTTCTAGCATTAACCTTTGAGGAATTAATCTAACAGGCGTTTTCAGTGAAATTCGCCTAATCAGGGTAAACATCCAATAGGCTGTAAACAAATAACCCATGATGGTGGGATGACCAAATTGGGGGAGAGATGAGGGGCACAAGAGAGAATCATTTTGTCAGTGTTTCATTGATATACACAAAGAAATCTAGTACACAGAAGCTAAGAAACATGGAATTATTTCCAGTTGGCTAAAACGCTTTTCTGTGAGTTTGAAACTCTTTTGCTACATAGTGATTCAGCTTTGAGATACTTGAACCAGGACAGGAGCACAGTGTGCTCATGGGAACTAAAGTGTTGTTCTGCATTTTTAAAGTTCTAGCATTAACCATTTAAGAATTAATCTCACAGGCGTTTTCAGGCATTTTCGCCTAATCAGGGTAAACATCCAATAGGCCCTAAACAAAAAAACACGTGACGGTGGGATGACCAAACTTGGGCAGCCTTGAGGGGCACATGAGAGAATCATTTTGTCAGAGTTTCATTGAAATACACTTAGAAATCTAGTACCCACAAGCTAAGAAACATGGAATTATTTCCAGTTGGCTAAAACACTTTTCTGTGAGTTTGAAACTCTTTTGCTACCTAGAGATTCAGCTTTGAGATACTTGAACCAGGACAGAAGCATAGTGTGCTCTTGTGAACTAAAGTGTTGTTCTGCATTTTTAAAGTTCTAGCATTAACCATTTAAGAATTAATCTCACAGGCGTTTTCAGGCATTTTCGCCGAATCAGGGTAAACATCCAATAGACTGTAAACAAAACACCCTTGATGGTGGGATGACCAAACTTGGGGAGCCTGGAGGGGCATATGAGAGAATGATTTTTTCAGAGTTTCATTGAAATACACAAAGAAACCTAGTGCCCAGAAGCTAAGAAACATGGAATTATTTCCAGTTGGCTAAAACGCTTTTCTGTGAGTTTGAAACTCTTTTGCTACCTAGTGATTCAGCTTTGAGATACTTGAACCAGGACAGAAGCACAGTGTACTCTTGTGATATGAAGTTCTTTTCTGCATTTTCAAAGTTCTAGCTTTAACCATTGAGGAATTAAACTAACAGGCGTTTTCAGTGAAATTCGCCTAATCAGGGTAAACATCCAATAGGCTCTAAACAAAAAACCCGTGATGGTGGGATGACCAAATTTGGGGAGCCATGAGGGGCACAAGAGAGAAACATTTTGTCAGAGTTTCATTGAAATACACAAAGAAACCTAGGACCCACAAGCTAAGAAACATGGAAGTATATCCAGTTGGCTAAAACGCTTTTCTGTGAGTTTGAAACTCTTTTGCTACCTAGTGATTCAGCTTTCACATACTTGAACCAGGACAGAAGCACAGTGTGCTCTTGTGAACTAAAGTGTTGTTCTGCATTTTTAAAGTTCTAGCATTAACCATTTAAAAATTAAACTCACAAGCGTTTTCAGGCATTTTCGCCTAATCAGGGGAAATATCCAATAGGCTCTAAACCAAAAACCCCTGATGGTGGATTGACCAAATTTGGGGAGCCATGAGGGGCACAGGAGAGAATCATTTTGTCAGAGATTCATGGAAATACACAAAGAAACCTAGTACCCAGAAGCTAAGAAACATGGAATTATTTCCAGTTCGCTAAATCGCTTTTCTGTGAGTTTGAAACTCTTTTGCTACCTAGTGATTCAGCTTTGAGATACTTGAACCAGGAAAGAAGCACAGTGTGCTCTTGTGATCTAAAGTGCTTTTCTGCATTTTCAAAGTTCTAGCATTAACCATTGAGGAATTAAACTAACAGGCGTTTTCAGTGAAATTCGCCTAATCAGGGTAAACATCCAATAGGCTCTAAACGAAAAACCCGTGTTGGTGGAATGACCAAATTTGGGGAGCCATGAGGGGCACAAGAGAGAATCATTTTGTCAGAATTTCATTGAAATACACAAAGAAACCTAGTACCCAGAAGCTAAGAAATATGGAAGTATTTCCAGTTGGCTAAAACGCTTTTCTGTGATTTTGAAACTCTTTTGCTACCTAGTGATTCAGCTTTGAGATACTTGAACCAGGAAAGAAGCACAGTGTGCTCTTGTGATCTGAAGTGCTTTTCTGCATTTTCAAAGTTCTAGCATTAACCTTTGAGGAATTAATCTAACAGGCGTTTTCAGTGAAATTCGCCTAATCAGGGTAAACATCCAATAGGCTGTAAACAAATAACCCATGATGGTGGGATGACCAAATTGGGGGAGAGATGAGGGGCACAAGAGAGAATCATTTTGTCAGTGTTTCATTGATATACACAAAGAAATCTAGTACACAGAAGCTAAGAAACATGGAATTATTTCCAGTTGGCTAAAACGCTTTTCTGTGATTTTAAAACTCTTTTGCTACATAGTGATTCAGCTTTGAGATACTTGAACCAGGACAGGAGCACAGTGTGCTCATGGGAACTAAAGTGTTGTTCTGCATTTTTAAAGTTCTAGCATTAACCATTTAAGAATTAAACTCACAGGCGTTTTCAGGCATTTTTGCCTAATCAGGGTAAACATCCAAGAGACTGTGAACAAAACACCCTTGATGGTGGGATGACAAAACTTGGGGAGCCATGAAAGGCACATGAGAGAATCATTTTTTCAGAGTTTCATTGAAATACACAAAGAAACCTAATTCCCAGAAGCTAAGAAAAATGGAATGATTTCCAGTTGGCTAAAACGCTTTTCTGTGAGTTTGAAACTCTTTTGCTACCTAGAGATTCAGCTTTCAGATACTTGAACCAGGACATAAGCACAGTGTGCTCTTGTGAACTAAACTGTTGTTCTGCATTTTTAAAGTTCTAGCATTTACCATTTAAGAATTAATCTCACAGGCGTTTTCAGGCATTTTCCCCTAATCAGGGTAAACATCCAATAGGCTCTAAACAAAAAACACGTGATGGTGGGATGACCAAACTTGGGGAGACTTGAGGGGCACATGAGAGAATCATTTTTTCAGAGTTCCATTGAAATACACAAAGAAACGTAGTACCCACAAGCTAAGAAACATGGAATTATTTCCAGTTGGCTAAAACGCTTTTCTGTGAGTTTGAAACTCTTTTGTTACCTAGTGATTCAGCTTTGAGATACTTAAACCAGGACAGGAGCACAGTGTGCTCTTTTGATCTGAAGTGGTTTTCTGCATTATCAAAGTTCTAGCATTAATCATTGAGGAATTAAACTACAGGCGTTTTCAGTGAAATTCGCCCTATCAGGGTAAACATCCAATAGGCTCTAAACAAAAAACCCGTGACGGTGGGATGACCAAATTTGGGGAGCCATGAGGGGCACAAGAGAGAATCATTTTGTCAGAGTTTCATTGAAATACACAAAGAAACCTAGTGCCCAGAAGCTAAGAAACATGGAATTATTTTCCAGTTGGCTAAAACGCTTTTCTGTGAGTTTGAAATTCTTTTGTTACATAGTGATTCAGCTTTGAGATACTTGAACCAGGAGAGAAGTACAGTGTGCTCTTGTGAACTAAAGTGTTGCTCTGCGTTTTTAAAGTTCTAGTATTAATCATTTAAGAATTAAAATCACAGGCGTTTTCAGGCATTTTCGCCTAATCAGGGTAAACATTCAATAGACTGTAAACAAAACACCCTTGATGGTGGGATAACCAAACTTGGGGAGCCTTGAGGGGCACATGAGAGAATTATTTTTTCAGAGTTTCATTGAAATACACAAAGAAACCTAGTTTTCAGAAGCTAAGAAACATGGAATGATTTCCAGTTGGCGAAAACACTTTTCTGTGAGTTTGAAACTCTTTTGCTACCTAGAGATTCAGCTTTTAGATACTTGAACCAGGAAAGAAGCACAGTGTGCTCTTTTGAACTAAAGTGTTGTTTTGCGTTTTTAAAGTTCTAGCATTAACCATTTAAGAATTAATCTCACAGGCGTTTTCAGGCATTTTCGCCTAATCAGGGTAAACATCCAATAGGCCCTAAACAAAAAACACGTGACGGTGGGATGACCAAACTTGGTCAGCCTTGAGGGGCACATGAGAGAATCATTTTGTCAGAGTTTCATTGAAACACACTTAGAAATCTAGTACCCACAAGCAAAGAAACATGGAATTATTTCCAGTTGGCTAAATCGCTTTTCTGTGAGTTTGAAACTCTTTTGCTACCTAGTGATTCAGCTTTGAGATACTTGAACCAGGACAGAAGCACAGTGTGCTCTTGTGAACTAAAGTGTTGTTCTGTGTTTTTAAATTTCTAGCATTAACCATTTAAGAATTAAACTCACAGGCGTTTTCAGGCATTTTCGCCTAATCAGGGTAAACATCCAAGATACTGTGAACAAAACACCCTTGATGGTGGGATGACAAAACTTGGGGAGCCATGATAGGCACATGAGAGAATCATTTTTTCAGAGTTTCATTGAAATACACAAAGAAACCTAGTGCCTAGAAGCTAAGAAACATGGAATTATTTCCAGTTCTCTAAAACGCTTTTCTGTGAGATTGAAACTCTTTTGTTACCTAGTGATTCAGCTTTGAGATACTTGAACCAGGAAAGAAGCACAGTGTGCTCTTGTGATCTGAAGTGCTTTTCTGCATTTTCAAATTTCTAGCATTAACCATTGAGGAATTAAGCTAACAGGCGTTTTCAGTGAAATTTGCCTAATCAGGGTAAACATCCAACAGGCTCTAAACAAAAAACCCGTGAT
>JAKELJ010000134.1:688-44899 GCA_025594165.1 Tamias sibiricus | reverse complement strand
TGCTACCTAGTGATTCAGCTATGAGATACTTGAACCAGGACAGAAGCACAGTGTGCTCTTGTGAACTAAAGTGTTGTTCTGCATTTTTAAAGTTCTAGCATTTAACCATTTAAGAATTAATCTCACAGGCATTTTCAGGCATTTTCGCCTAATCAGGGTAAACATCCAATAGGCTCTAAACAGAAAACACGTGATGGTGGGATGACCAAACTTGGGCAGCCTTGAGGGGCACATGAGAGAATCATTTTTTCAGAGTTTCATTGAAATACACAAAGAAACCTAGTACCCACAAGCTAAGAAACATGGAATTATTTCCAGTTGGCTAAAACGCTTTTCTGTGAATTTGAAACTCTTTTGGTACCTAGTGATTCAGCTTTGAGATACTTGAACCTGGAGAGAAGCACAGTGTGCTCTTGTGAACTAAAGTGTTGTTCTGCGTTTTTAAATTTCTAGCATTAACCATTTAAGAATTAAACTCACAGGCGTTTTCAGGCATTTTCGCCTAATCAGGGTGAACATCCAATAGACTGTAAACAAAACACCCTTGATGGTGGGATGACCAAACTTGGGGAGCCTTGAGGGGCACATGAGAGAATCATTTCTTCAGAGTTTCATTGAAATACACAAAGAAACCTAGTGCCCAGAAGCTAAGAAACATGGAATGATTTTCCAGTTCGCTAAAACGCTTTTCTGTGAGTTTGAAACTCTTTTGCTACCTAGTGATTCAGCTTTGAGATACTTGAACCAGGACAGAAGCACAGTGTGCTCTTGTGATATGAAGTGCTTTTCTGCGTTTTCAATGTTCTAGCTTCAACCATTGAAAAATTAAACTACAGGCGTTTTCAGTGAAATTCGCCTAATCAGGGTAAACATCCAATAGGCTCTAAACAAAAAACCCGTGATGGTGAGATGACCAAATTTGGGAAGCCATGAGGGAAACAAGAGAGAATCATTTTGTCAGAGTTTCATTGAAATACACAAAGAAACCTATTACCCAGAAGCTAAGAAACATGGAATTATTTCCAGTTGGCTAAATCGCTTTTCTGTGAGTTTGAAACTCTTTAGCTACCTAGTGATTCAGCTTTGAGATACTTGAACCAGGAAAGAAGCACAGTGTGCTCTTGTGATCTGAAGTGCTTTTCTGCATTTTCAAAGTTCTAGCATTAACCATTGAGGAATTAAACTAACAGGCGTTTTTCAGTGAAATTCGCCTAATCAGGGTAAACATCCAGTAGGCTCTAAACGAAAAACCGTGATGGTGGATTGACCAAATTTGGGGAGCCATGAGGGACACAAGAGAGAATCATTTTGTCAGAGTTTCATTGAAATACACAAAGAAACCTAGTACCCACAAGCTAAAAAACATGGAATAATTTCCAGTTGGCTAAAACGCTTTTCAGTGAGTTTGAAACTCTTTTGCTACCTAGTGATTTAGCTTTGAGATACTTGAACCAGGACAGAAGCACAGTGTGCTCTTGTGAACTAAAGTGTTGTTCTGTGTTTTTAAAGTTCTAGCATTAACCATTTAAGAATTAAACTCACAGGCGTTTTCAGGCATTTTCGCCTAAACAGGGTAAACATCCAATAGACTGTAAACAAAACACCCTTGACGTGGGATGACCAAACTTTGGGAGCCTTGAGGAGCACATGAGAGAATCATTTTTTTCAGAGTTTCATTGAAATACACAAAGAAACCTAGTGCCCAGAAGCTAAGAAACATGGAATTATTTCCAGTTTGCTAAAACGCTTTTCTGTGAGTTTGAAACTCTTTTGCTACCTAGTGATTCAGCTTTGAGATACTTGAACCAGGAAAGAAGCACAGTGTGCTCTTGTGATCTGAAGTGCTTTTCTGCATTTTCAAAGTTCTAGCATTAACCATTGAGGAATTAAACTAACAGGCGTTTTCAGTGAAATTCGCCTAATCAGGGTAAAAATCCAATAGGCTCTAAACAAAAAACCCGTGATGGTGAGATGACCAAATTTGGGAAGCCATGAGGGAAACAAGAGAGAATCATTTTGTCAGAGTTTCATTGAAATACACAAAGAAACCTATTACCCAGAAGCTAAGAAACATGGAATTATTTCCAGTTGGCTAAATCGCTTTTCTGTGAATTTGAAACTCTTTTGCTACCTAGTGATTCAGCTATGAGATACTTGAACCAGGACAGAAGCACAGTGTGCTCTTGTGAACTAAAGTGTTGTTCTGCATTTTTAAAGTTCTAGCATTAACCATTTAAGAATTAATCTCACAGGCATTTTCAGGCATTTTCGCCTAATCAGGGTAAACATCCAATAGGCTCTAAACAGAAAACACGTGATGGTGGATGACCAAACTTGGGCAGCCTTGAGGGGCACATGAGAGAATCATTTTTTCAGAGTTTCATTGAAATACACAAAGAAACCTAGTACCCACAAGCTAAGAAACATGGAATTATTTCCAGTTGGCTAAAACGCTTTTCTGTGAATTTGAAACTCTTTTGGTACCTAGTGATTCAGCTTTGAGATACTTGAACCTGGAGAGAAGCACAGTGTGCTCTTGTGAACTAAAGTGTTGTTTCTGCGTTTTTAAATTTCTAGCATTAACCATTTAAGAATTAAACTCACAGGCGTTTTCAGGCATTTTCGCCTAATCAGGGTGAACATCCAATAGACTGTAAACAAAACACCCTTGATGGTGGGATGACCAAACTTGGGGAGCCTTGAGGGGCACATGAGAGAATCATTTTCTTCAGAGTTTCATTGAAATACACAAAGAAACCTAGTGCCCAGAAGCTAAGAAACATGGAATGATTTCCAGTTCGCTAAAACGCTTTTCTGTGAGTTTGAAACTCTTTTGCTACCTAGTGATTCAGCTTTGAGATACTTGAACCAGGACAGAAGCACAGTGTGCTCTTGTGATATGAAGTGCTTTTTTCTGCGTTTTCAATGTTCTAGCTTCAACCATTGAAAAATTAAACTACAGGCGTTTTCAGTGAAATTCGCCTAATCAGGGTAAACATCCAATAGGCTCTAAACAAAAAACCCGTGATGGTGAGATGACCAAATTTGGGAAGCCATGAGGGAAACAAGAGAGAATCATTTTGTCAGAGTTTCATTGAAATACACAAAGAAACCTATTACCCAGAAGCTAAGAAACATGGAATTATTTCCAGTTGGCTAAATCGCTTTTCTGTGAGTTTGAAACTCTTTAGCTACCTAGTGATTCAGCTTTGAGATACTTGAACCAGGAAAGAAGCACAGTGTGCTCTTGTGATCTGAAGTGCTTTTCTGCATTTTCAAAGTTCTAGCATTAACCATTGAGGAATTAAACTAACAGGCGTTTTCAGTGAAATTCGCCTAATCAGGGTAAACATCCAGTAGGCTCTAAACGAAAAACCCGTGATGGTGGATTGACCAAATTTGGGGAGCCATGAGGGACACAAGAGAGAATCATTTTGTCAGAGTTTCATTGAAATACACAAAGAAACCTAGTACCCACAAGCTAAAAAACATGGAATAATTTCCAGTTGGCTAAAACGCTTTTCAGTGAGTTTGAAACTCTTTTGCTACCTAGTGATTAGCTTTGAGATACTTGAACCAGGACAGAAGCACAGTGTGCTCTTGTGAACTAAAGTGTTGTTCTGTGTTTTTAAAGTTCTAGCATTAACCATTTAAGAATTAAACTCACAGGCTTTTTCAGGCATTTTCGCCTAATCAGGGTAAACATCCAATAGACTGTAAACAAAAAACACCCATCTGATGGTGGGATGACCAAACGTTGGGAGCCACGAGGAGCACATGAGAGAATCATTATTTCAGAGTTTCATTGAAATACACAAAGAAACCTAGTGCCCAGAAGCTAAGAAACATGGAATTATTTCCAGTTCACTAAAACGCTTTTCTGTGAGTTTGAAACTCTTTTGCTACCTAGTGATTCAGCTTTGAGATACTTGAACCAGGAAAGAAGCACAGTGTGCTCTTGTGATCTGAAGTGCTTTTCTGCATTTTTAAAGTTCTAGCATTAACCATTGAGGAATTAAACTAACAGGAGTTTTCAGTGAAATTCGCCTAATCAGGGTAAAAATCCAATAGGCTCTAAACAAAAAACCCGTGATGGTGAGATGACCAAATTTGGGAAGCCATGAGGGAAACAAGAGAGAATCATTTTGTCAGAGTTTCATTGAAATACACAAAGAAACCTATTACCCAGAAGCTAAGAAACATGGAATTATTTCCAGTTGGCTAAAATCGCTTTTCTGTGAATTTGAAACTCTTTTGCTACCTAGTGATTCAGCTATGAGATTCTTGAACCAGGACAGAAGCACAGTGTACTCTTCTGATATGAAGTGCTTTTCTGCATTTTCAAAGTTCTAGCATTAACCATTGAGGAATTAAACTAAAAGGCGTTTTCACTGAAATTCGCCTAATCAGGGTAAACATCCAATAGGCTCTAAACAAAAAATCCGTGATGGTGAGATGACCAAATTTGGGGAGCCATGAGGGACACAAGAGAGAATCATTTTGTCACAGTTTCATTGAAATACACAAAGAAACCTAGTTCCCAGAAGCTAAGAAACATGGAATGATTTCCAGTTGGCTAAAACGATTTTCTGTGAGTTTGAAACTCTTTTGCTACCTAGAGATTCAGCTTTGAGATACTTGAACCAGGACAGAAGCACAGTGTGCTCTTGTGAACTAAAGTGTTGTTCTGCATTTTTAAAGTTCTAGCATTAACCATTTAAGAATTAATCTCACAGGCATTTTCAGGCATTTTCGCCTAATCAGGGTAAACATCCAATAGGCTCTAAACAGAAAACACGTGATGGTGGGATGACCAAACTTGGGCAGCCTTGAGGGGCACATGAGAGAATCATTTTTTCAGAGTTTCATTGAAATACACAAAGAAACCTAGTACCCACAAGCTAAGAAACATGGAATTATTTCCAGTTGGTTTTAAAACGCTTTTCTGTGAATTTGAAACTCTTTTGGTACCTAGTGATTCAGCTGTGAGATACTTGAACCTGGAGAGAAGCACAGTGTGCTCTTGTGAACTAAAGTGTTGTTCTGCGTTTTTAAATTTCTAGCATTAACCATTTAAGAATTAAACTCACAGGCGTTTTCAGGCATTTTCGCCTAATCAGGGTGAACATCCAATAGACTGTAAACAAAACACCCTTGATGGTGGGATGACCAAACTTGGGGAGCCTTGAGGGGCACATGAGAGAATCATTTCTTCAGAGTTTCATTGAAATACACAAAGAAACCTAGTGCCCAGAAGCTAAGAAACATGGAATTATTTCCAGTTCGCTAAAACGCTTTTCTGTGAGTTTGAAACTCTTTTGCTACCTAGTGATTCAGCTTTGAGATACTTGAACCAGGACAGAAGCACAGTGTGCTCTTGTGATCTGAAGTGCTTTTCTGCATTTTCAAAGTTCTAGCTTTAAACATTGAGGAATTAAAATGCAGGCGTTTTCAGTGAAATTCGCCTAATCAGGGTAAACATTCAATAGGCTCTAAACAAAAAACCCGTGATGGTGGATTGACCAAGATTGGGGAGCCATGAGGGGCACAAGAGAGAATCATTTTGTCAGAGTTTCATTGAAGTACACAAAGAAACCTAGTACCCACAAGCTAAGAAACATGGAAGTATTTCCAGTTGACTAAAACGCTTTTCTGTGAGTTTGAAACTCTTTTGCTACCTAGTGATTCAGCTTTGAGATACTTGAACAAGGAGAGAAGCACTGTGTGCTCTTGTGAACTAAAGTGTTGTTCTGCGTTTTTAAAGTTCTAGCACTAACCATTTAAGAATTAATCTCACAGGCATTTTCAGGCATTTTCGCCTAATCAGGGTAAACATCCAATAGGCCCTAAACAAAAAACACGTGATGGTGGGATGACCAAACTTGGGCAGCCTTGAGGGGCACATGAGAGAATCATTTTGTCAGAGTTTCATTGAAATACACTTAGAAATCTAGTACCCACAAGCTAAGAAACATGGAATTATTTCCAGTTGGCTAAAACACTTTTCTGTGAGTTTGAAACTCTTTTGCTACCTAGAGATTCAGCTTTGAGATACTTGAACCAGGACAGAAGCATAGTGTGCTCTTGTGAACTAAAGTGTTGTTCTGCATTTTTAAAGTTCTAGCATTAACCATTTAAGAATTAATCTCACAGGCGTTTTCAGGCATTTTCGCCTAATCAGGGTAAACATCCAATAGACTGTAAACAAAACACCCTTGATGGTGGGATGACCAAACTTGGGGAGCCTGGAGGGGCATATGAGAGAATGATTTTTTCAGAGTTTCATTGAAATACACAAAGAAACCTAGTGCCCAGAAGCTAAGAAACATGGAATTATTTCCAGTTGGCTAAAACGCTTTTCTGTGAGTTTGAAACTATTTTGCTACCTAGTGATTCAGCTTTGAGATACTTGAACCAGGACAGAAGCACAGTGTACTCTTGTGATATGAAGTTCTTTTCTGCATTTTCAAAGTTCTAGCTTTAACCATTGAGGAATTAAACTAACAGGCGTTTTCAGTGAAATTCGCCTAATCAGGGTAAACATCCAATAGGCTCTAAACAAAAAACCCGTGATGGTGGGATGACCAAATTTGGGGAGCCATGAGGGGCACAAGAGAGAATCATTTTGACAGAGTTTCATTGAAATACACAAAGAAACCTAGGACCCACAAGCTAAGAAACATGGAAGTATATCCAGTTGGCTAAAACGCTTTTCTGTGAGTTTGAAACTCTTTTGCTACCTAGTGATTCAGCTTTCACATACTTGAACCAGGACAGAAGCACAGTGTGCTCTTGTGAACTAAAGTGTTGTTCTGCGTTTTTAAAGTTCTAGCATTAACCATTTAAAAAATTAAACTCACAAGCGTTTTCAGGCATTTTCGCCTAATCAGGGGAAATATCCAATAGGCTCTAAACCAAAAACCCCTGATGGTGGATTGACCAAATTTGGGGAGCCATGAGGGGCACAGGAGAGAATCATTTTGTCAGAGATTCATGGAAATACACAAAGAAACCTAGTACCCAGAAGCTAAGAAACATGGAATTATTTCCAGTTCGCTAAATCGCTTTTCTGTGAGTTTGAAACTCTTTTGCTACCTAGTGATTCAGCTTTGAGATACTTGAACCAGGAAAGAAGCACAGTGTGCTCTTGTGATCTAAAGTGCTTTTCTGCATTTTCAAAGTTCTAGCATTAACCATTGAGGAATTAAACTAACAGGCGTTTTCAGTGAAATTCGCCTAATCAGGGTAAACATCCAATAGGCTCTAAACGAAAAACCCGTGTTGGTGGAATGACCAAATTTGGGGAGCCATGAGGGGCACAAGAGAGAATCATTTTGTCAGAATTTCATTGAAATACACAAAGAAACCTAGTACCCAGAAGCTAAGAAATATGGAAGTATTTCCAGTTGGCTAAAACGCTTTTCTGTGATTTTGAAACTCTTTTGCTACCTAGTGATTCAGCTTTGAGATACTTGAACCAGGAAAGAAGCACAGTGTGCTCTTGTGATCTGAAGTGCTTTTCTGCATTTTCAAAGTTCTAGCATTAACCTTTGAGGAATTAATCTAACAGGCGTTTTCAGTGAAATTCGCCTAATCAGGGTAAACATCCAATAGGCTCTAAACAAAAAACCCATGATGGTGGGATGACCAAATTGGGGGAGAGATGAGGGGCACAAGAGAGAATCATTTTGTCAGAGTTTCATTGATATACACAAAGAAATCTAGTACACAGAAGCTAAGAAACATGGAATTATTTCCAGTTGGCTAAAACGCTTTTCTGTGATTTTGAAACTCTTTTGCTACATAGTGATTCAGCTTTGAGATACTTGAACCAGGACAGGAGCACAGTGTGCTCATGGGAACTAAAGTGTTGTTCTGCATTTTTAAAGTTCTAGCATTAACCATTTAAGAATTAAACTCACAGGCGTTTTCAGGCATTTTCGCCTAATCAGGGTAAACATCCAAGAGACTGTGAACAAAACACCCTTGATGGTGGGATGACAAAACTTGGGGAGCCATGAAAGGCACATGAGAGAATCATTTTTTCAGAGTTTCATTGAAATACACAAAGAAACCTAGTGCCCAGAAGCTAAGAAACATGGAATTATTTCCAGTTCACTAAAACGCTTTTCTGTGAGTTTGAAACTCTTTTGCTACCTAGTGATTCAGCTTTGAGATACTTGAACCAGGACAGAAGCACAGTGTGCTCTTGTGATCTGAAGTGCTTTTCTGCATTTTCAAAGTTCTAGCTTTAAACATTGAGGAATTAAAATGCAGGCGTTTTCAGTGAAATTCGCCTAATCAGGGTAAACATTCAATAGGCTCTAAACAAAAAACCCGTGATGGTGGATTGACCAAGATTGGGGAGCCATGAGGGGCACAAGAGAGAATCATTTTGTCAGAGTTTCATTGAAGTACACAAAGAAACCTAGTACCCACAAGCTAAGAAACATGGAAGTATTTCCAGTTGACTAAAACGCTTTTCTGTGAGTTTGAAACTCTTTTGCTACCTAGTGATTCAGCTTTGAGATACTTGAACAAGGAGAGAAGCACTGTGTGCTCTTGTGAACTAAAGTGTTGTTCTGCGTTTTTAAAGTTCTAGCACTAACCATTTAAGAATTAAACTCACAGGCGTTTTCAGGCATTTTCGCCTAATCTGGGTAAACATCCAATAGACTGTAAACAAAACACCCTTGATGGTGGGATGACCAAACTTGGGGAGCCTGGAGGGGCACATGAGAGAATCATTTTTTCAGAGTTTCATTGAAATACACAAAGAAAGCTAGTGCCCAGAAGCTAAGAAACGTGGAATTATTTCCAGTTCTCTAAAACGCTTTTCTGTGAGTTTGAAACTCTTTTGCTACCTAGAGATTCAGCTTTGAGATACTTGAACCAGGAAAGAAGCACAGTGTGCTCTTTTGAACTAAAGTGTTGTTTTGCGTTTTTAAAGTTCTAGCATTAACCATTTAAGAATTAATCTCACAGGCGTTTTCAGGCATTTTCGCCTAATCAGGGTAAACATCCAATAGGCCCTAAACAAAAAACACGTGACGGTGGGATGACCAAACTTGGGCAGCCTTGAGGGGCACATGAGAGAATCATTTTGTCAGAGTTTCATTGAAATACACTTAGAAATCTAGTACCCACAAGCTAAGAAACATGGAATTATTTCCAGTTGGCTAAAACACTTTTCTGTGAGTTTGAAACTCTTTTGCTACCTAGAGATTCAGCTTTGAGATACTTGAACCAGGACAGAAGCATAGTGTGCTCTTGTGAACTAAAGTGTTGTTCTGCATTTTTAAAGTTCTAGCATTAACCATTTAAGAATTAATCTCACAGGCGTTTTCAGGCATTTTCGCCTAATCAGGGTAAACATCCAATAGACTGTAAACAAAACACCCTTGATGGTGGGATGACCAAACTTGGGGAGCCTGGAGGGGCATATGAGAGAATGATTTTTTCAGAGTTTCATTGAAATACACAAAGAAACCTAGTGCCCAGAAGCTAAGAAACATGGAATTATTTCCAGTTGGCTAAAACGCTTTTCTGTGAGTTTGAAACTCTTTTGCTACCTAGTGATTCAGCTTTGAGATACTTGAACCAGGACAGAAGCACAGTGTACTCTTGTGATATGAAGTTCTTTTCTGCATTTTCAAAGTTCTAGCTTTAACCATTGAGGAATTAATCTAACAGGCGTTTTCAGTGAAATTCGCCTAATCAGGGTAAACATCCAATAGGCTCTAAACAAAAAACCCGTGATGGTGGGATGACCAAATTTGGGGAGCCATGAGGGGCACAAGAGAGAATCATTTTGTCAGAGTTTCATTGAAATACACAAAGAAACCTAGTACCCAGAAGCTAAGAAACATGGAATTATTTCCAGTTCGCTAAAACGCTTTTCTGTGAGTTTGAAACTCTTTTGCTACCTAGTGATTCAGCTTTCACATACTTGAACCAGGACAGAAGCACAGTGTGCTCTTGTGAACTAAAGTGTTGTTCTGCGTTTTTAAAGTTCTAGCATTAACCATTTAAAAATTAAACTCACAAGCGTTTTCAGGCATTTTCGCCTAATCAGGGGTAAAATATCCAATAGGCTCTAAACCAAAAACCCCTGATGGTGGATTGACCAAATTTGGGGAGCCATGAGGGACACAGGAGAGAATCATTTTGTCAGAGTTTCATTGAAATACACAAAGAAACCTAGTACCCAGAAGCTAAGAAACATGGAATTATTTCCAGTTCGCTAAATCGCTTTTCTGTGAGTTTGAAACTCTTTTGCTACCTAGTGATTCAGCTTTGAGATACTTGAACCAGGAAAGAAGCACAGTGTGCTCTTGTGAACTAAAGTACTTTTCTGCGTTTTCAAAGTTCTAGCATTAACCTTTGAGGAATTAATCTAACAGGCGTTTTCAGTGAAATTCGCCTAATCAGGGTAAACATCCAATAGGCTCTAAACAAAAAACCCACGTGATGGTGGGATGACCAAATTGGGGGAGCCTTGAGGGGCACAAGAGAGAATCATTTTGTCAGAGTTTCATTGAAATACACAAAGAAATCTAGTACCCAGAAGCTAAGAAACATGGAATTATTTCCAGTTGGCTAAAACACGCTTTTCTGTGATTTTGAAACTCTTTTGCTACATAGTGATTCAGCTTTGAGATACTTGAACCAGGACAGAAGCACAGTGTGCTCTTGTGAACTAAAGTGTTGTTCTGCATTTTTAAAGTTCTAGCATTAACCATTTAAGAATTAATCTCACAGGCGTTTTCAGGCATTTTCGCCTAATCAGGGTAAACATCCAATAGACTGTAAACAAAACACCCTTGATGGTGGGATGACAAAACTTGGGGAGCCATGAGGGGCACATGAGAGAATCATTTTTTCAGAGTTTCATTGAAATACACAAAGAAACCTAGTTCCCAGAAGCTAAGAAACATGGAATTGATTTCCAGTTGGCTAAAACGCTTTTCTGTGAGTTTGAAACTCTTTTGCTACCTAGTGATTCAGCTTTGAGATATTTGAACCAGGACAGAAGCACAGTGTACTCTTGTGATATGAAGTTCTTTTCTGCATTTTCAAAGTTCTAGCTTTAACCATTGAGGAATTAAATCTAACAGGCGTTTTCAGTGAAATTCGCCTAATCAGGGTAAACATCCAATAGGCTCTAAAAAAAAAACCCGTGATGGTGGGATGACCAAATTTGGGGAGCCATGAGGGGCACAAGAGAGAATCATTTTGTCAGAGTTTCATTGAAATACACAAAGAAACCTAGGACCCACAAGCTAAGAAACATGGAAGTATATCCAGTTGGCTAAAACGCTTTTCTGTGAGTTTGAAACTCTTTTGCTACCTAGTGATTCAGCTTTCACATACTTGAACCAGGACAGAAGCACAGTGTGCTCTTGTGAACTAAAGTGTTGTTCTGCGTTTTTTAAAGTTCTAGCATTAACCATTTAAAAATTAAACTCACAAGCGTTTTCAGGCATTTTCGCCTAATCAGGGGAAATATCCAATAGGCTCTAAACCAAAAACCCCTGATGGTGGATTGACCAAATTTGGGGAGCCATGAGGGGCACAGGAGAGAATCATTTTGTCAGAGATTCATGGAAATACACAAAGAAACCTAGTACCCAGAAGCTAAGAAACATGGAATTATTTCCAGTTCGCTAAATCGCTTTTCTGTGAGTTTGAAACTCTTTTGCTACCTAGTGATTCAGCTTTGAGATACTTGAACCAGGAAAGAAGCACAGTGTGCTCTTGTGATCTAAAGTGCTTTTCTGCATTTTCAAAGTTCTAGCATTAACCATTGAGGAATTAAACTAACAGGCGTTTTCAGTGAAATTCGCCTAATCAGGGTAAACATCCAATAGGCTCTAAACGAAAAACCCGTGTTGGTGGAATGACCAAATTTGGGGAGCCATGAGGGGCACAAGAGAGAATCATTTTGTCAGAATTTCATTGAAATACACAAAGAAACCTAGTACCCAGAAGCTAAGAAATATGGAAGTATTTCCAGTTGGCTAAAACGCTTTTCTGTGATTTTGAAACTCTTTTGCTACCTAGTGATTCAGCTTTGAGATACTTGAACCAGAAAGAAGCACAGTGTGCTCTTGTGATCTGAAGTGCTTTTCTGCATTTTCAAAGTTCTAGCATTAACCTTTGAGGAATTAATCTAACAGGCGTTTTCAGTGAAATTCGCCTAATCAGGGTAAACATCCAATAGGCTCTAAACAAAAAACCCATGATGGTGGGATGACCAAATTGGGGGAGAGATGAGGGGCACAAGAGAGAATCATTTTGTCAGAGTTTCATTGATATACACAAAGAAATCTAGTACACAGAAGCTAAGAAACATGGAATTATTTCCAGTTGGCTAAAACGCTTTTCTGTGATTTTGAAACTCTTTTGCTACATAGTGATTCAGATTTGAGATACTTGAACCAGGACAGGAGCACAGTGTGCTCATGGGAACTAAAGTGTTGTTCTGCATTTTTAAAGTTCTAGCATTAACCATTTAAGAATTAAACTCACAGGCGTTTTCAGGCATTTTCGCCTAATCAGGGTAAACATCCAAGAGACTGTGAACAAAACACCCTTGATGGTGGGATGACAAAACTTGGGGAGCCATGAAAGGCACATGAGAGAATCATTTTTTCAGAGTTTCATTGAAATACACAAAGAAACCTAATTCCCAGAAGCTAAGAAACATGGAATGATTTCCAGTTGGCTAAAACGCTTTTCTGTGAGTTTGAAACTCTTTTGCTACCTAGTGATTCAGCTTTGAGATACTTGAACCAGGAAAGAAGCACAGTGTGCTCTTGTGATCTGAAGTGCTTTTCTGCATTTTCAAAGTTCTAGCTTTAAACATTGAGGAATTAAAATGCAGGCGTTTTCAGTGAAATTCGCCTAATCAGGGTAAACATTCAATAGGCTCTAAACAAAAAACCCGTGATGGTGGATTGACCAAGATTGGGGAGCCATGAGGGGCACAAGAGAGAATCATTTTGTCAGAGTTTCATTGAAGTACACAAAGAAACCTAGTACCCACAAGCTAAGAAACATGGAAGTATTTCCAGTTGACTAAAACGCTTTTCTGTGAGTTTGAAACTCTTTTGCTACCTAGTGATTCAGCTTTGAGATACTTGAATAAGGAGAGAAGCACTGTGTGCTCTTGTGAACTAAAGTGTTGTTCTGCGTTTTTAAAGTTCTAGCACTAACCATTTAAGAATTAAACTCACAGGCGTTTTCAGGCATTTTCGCCTAATCTGGGTAAACATCCAATAGACTGTAAACAAAACACCCTTGATGGTGGGATGACCAAACTTGGGGAGCCTGGAGGGGCACATGAGAGAATCATTTTTTCAGAGTTTCATTGAAATACACAAAGAAAGCTAGTGCCCAGAAGCTAAGAAACGTGGAATTATTTCCAGTTCTCTAAAACGCTTTTCTGTGAGTTTGAAACTCTTTTGCTACCTAGAGATTCAGCTTTGAGATACTTGAACCAGGAAAGAAGCACAGTGTGCTCTTTTGAACTAAAGTGTTGTTTTGCGTTTTTAAAGTTCTAGCATTAACCATTTAAGAATTAATCTCACAGGCGTTTTCAGGCATTTTCGCCTAATCAGGGTAAACATCCAATAGGCCCTAAACAAAAAACACGTGACGGTGGGATGACCAAACTTGGGCAGCCTTGAGGGGCACATGAGAGAATCATTTTGTCAGAGTTTCATTGAAATACACTTAGAAATCTAGTACCCACAAGCTAAGAAACATGGAATTATTTCCAGTTGGCTAAAACACTTTTCTGTGAGTTTGAAACTCTTTTGCTACCTAGAGATTCAGCTTTGAGATACTTGAACCAGGACAGAAGCATAGTGTGCTCTTGTGAACTAAAGTGTTGTTCTGCATTTTTAAAGTTCTAGCATTAACCATTTAAGAATTAATCTCACAGGCGTTTTCAGGCATTTTCGCCTAATCAGGGTAAACATCCAATAGACTGTAAACAAAACACCCTTGATGGTGGGATGACCAAACTTGGGGAGCCTGGAGGGGCATATGAGAGAATGATTTTTTCAGAGTTTCATTGAAATACACAAAGAAACCTAGTGCCCAGAAGCTAAGAAACATGGAATTATTTCCAGTTGGCTAAAACGCTTTTCTGTGAGTTTGAAACTCTTTTGCTACCTAGTGATTCAGCTTTGAGATACTTGAACCAGGACAGAAGCACAGTGTACTCTTGTGATATGAAGTTCTTTTCTGCATTTTCAAAGTTCTAGCTTTAACCATTGAGGAATTAATCTAACAGGCGTTTTCAGTGAAATTCGCCTAATCAGGGTAAACATCCAATAGGCTCTAAACAAAAAACCCGTGATGGTGGGATGACCAAATTTGGGGAGCCATGAGGGGCACAAGAGAGAATCATTTTGTCAGATTTTCATTGAAATACACAAAGAAACCTAGGACCCACAAGCTAAGAAACATGGAAGTATATCCAGTTGGCTAAAACGCTTTTCTGTGAGTTTGAAACTCTTTTGCTACCTAGTGATTCAGCTTTCACATACTTGAACCAGGACAGAAGCACAGTGTGCTCTTGTGAACTAAAGTGTTGTTCTGCGTTTTTAAAGTTCTAGCATTAACCATTTAAAAATTAAACTCACAAGCGTTTTCAGGCATTTTCGCCTAATCAGGGGAAATATCCAATAGGCTCTAAACCAAAAACCCCTGATGGTGGATTGACCAAATTTGGGGAGCCATGAGGGGCACAGGAGAGAATCATTTTGTCAGAGATTCATGGAAATACACAAAGAAACCTAGTACCCAGAAGCTAAGAAACATGGAATTATTTCCAGTTCGCTAAATCGCTTTTCTGTGAGTTTGAAACTCTTTTGCTACCTAGTGATTCAGCTTTGACATACTTGAACCAGGACAGAAGCACAGTGTGCTCTTGTGACTAAAGTGTTTTCTGCATTTTCAAAGTTCTAGCATTAACCATTTAGGAATTAAACTCACAGGCGTTTTCAGTGAATTTTCGCCTAATCAGGGTAAACATCCAATAGGCTCTAAACGAAAAAACCCGTGATGGTGGAATGACCAAATTTGGGGAGCCATGAGGGGCACAGGAGAGAATCATTTTGTCAGAGATTCATTGAAATACACAAAGAAACCTAGTACCCAGAAGCTAAGAAACATGGAAGTATTTCCAGTTGGCTAAAACGCTTTTCTGTGATTTTGAAACTCTTTTGCTACCTAGTGATTCAGCTTTGAGATACTTGAACCAGGACAGAAGCACAGTGTGCTCTTGTGAACTGAAGTTCTTTTCTGCATTTTTCAAAGTTCTAGCATTAACCATTGAGGAATTAATCTAACAGGCGTTTTCAGTGAAATTCGCCTAATCAGGGTAAACATCCAATAGGCTCTAAACAAAAAACCCGTGATGGTGGGATGACCAAATTTGGGGAGAGAGATGAGGGGCACATGAGAGAATCATTTTTTCCGAGTTTCATTGAAATACACAAAGAAACCTAGTACCCAGAAGCTAAGAAACATGGAATTATTTTCCAGTTGGCTAAAACGCTTTTCTGTGATTTTGAAACTCTTTTGCTACATAGGGATTCAGCTTTGAGATACTTGAACCAGGACAGAAGCACAGTGTGCTCTTGTGAACTAAAGTGTTGTTCTGCATTTTTAAAGTTCTAGCATTAATCATTTAAGAATTAAAATCACAGGCGTTTTCAGGCATTTTCGCCTAATCAGGGTAAACATCCAATAGACTGTAAACAAAACACCCTTGATGGTGGGATGACCAAACTTGGGGAGCCTGAGGGGCACATGAGAGAATCATTTTTTCCGAGTTTCATTGAAATACACAAAGAAACCTAGTGCCCAGAAGCTAAGAAACATGGAATGATTTCCAGTTGGCTAAAACGCTTTTCTGTGAGTTTGAAACTCTTTTGCTACCTAGAGATTCAGCTTTGAGATACTTGAACCAGGACATAAGCACAGTGTGCTCTTGTGAACTAAAGTGTTGTTCTGCGTTTTTAAAGTTCTAGCATTAACCATTTAAGAATTAATCTCACAGGCGTTTTCAGGCATTTTCGCCTAATCAGGGTAAACATCCAATAGGCTCTAAACAAAAAACCCGTGATGGTGGGATGACCAAAGTTGGGGAGCCTTGAGGGGCACATGAGAGAATCATTTTTCAGAGTTTCATTGAAATACACAAAGAAACCTAGTTCCCAGAAGCTAAGAAACATGGAATGATTTCCAGTTGGCTAAAACGCTTTTCTGTGAGTTTGAAACTCTTTTGCTACCTAGAGATTCAGCTTTGAGATACTTGAACCAGGACAGAAGCATAGTGTGCTCTTGTGAACTAAAGTGTTGTTCTGCGTTTTTAAAGTTCTAGCATTAACCATTTAAGAATTAATCTCACAGGCGTTTTCAGGCATTTTCGCCTAATCAGGGTAAACATCCAATAGACTGTAAACAAAACACCCTTGATGGTGGGATGACCAAACTTGGGGAGCCTGGAGGGGCACATGAGAGAATCATTTTTTCAGAGTTTCATTGAAATACACAAAGAAACCTAGTGCCCAGAAGCTAAGAAACATGGAATTATTTCCAGTTCTCTAAAACGCTTTTCTGTGAGTTTGAAACTCTTTTGCTACCTAGTGATTCAGCTTTGAGATACTTGAACCAGGACAGAAGCACAGTGTGCTCTTGTGATCTAAAGTGTTTTTCTGCATTTTTCAAAGTTCTAGCATTAACCATTAAGGAATTAAACTACAGGCGTTTTCAGTGCAAATTCGCCTAATCAGGGTAAACATCCAATAGCCTCTAAACAAAAAACCCGTGATGTGGGATTGACCAAATTTGGGGAGCCATGAGGGGCACAAGAGAGAATCATTTTTTCAGAGTTTCATTGAAATACACAAAGAAACCTAGTGCCCAGAAGCTAAGAAACATGGAATTATTTCCAGTTGGCTAAAACGCTTTTCTGTGAGTTTGAAACTCTTTTGCTACCTAGTGATTCAGCTTTCACATACTTGAACCAGGACAGAAGCACAGTGTGCTCTTGTGAACTAAAGTGTTGTTCTGCATTTTTAAAGTTCTAGCATTAACCATTTAAGAATTAATCTCACAGGCGTTTTCAGGCATTTTCCCTAATCAGGGTAAACATCCAATAGGCTCTAAACAAAAAACACGTAATGGTGGGATGACCAAACTTGGGGAGCCTTGAGGGGCACATGAGAGAATCATTTTTTCAGAGTTTCATTGAAATACACAAAGAAACCTAGTACCCACAAGCTAAGAAACATGGAATTATTTCCAGTTGGCTAAAACTCTTTTCTGTGAGTTTGAAACTCTTTTGTTACCTAGTGATTCAGCTTTGAGATACTTGAACCAGGACAGAAGCACAGTGTGCTCTTTTGATCTGAAGTGGTTTTCTGCATTTTCAAAGTTCTAGCATTAACCATTGAGGAATTAAACTACAGGCGTTTTCAGTGAAATTCGCCCTATCAGGGTAAACATCCAATAGGCTCTAAACAAAAAACCCGTGATGGTGGGATGACCAAATTTGGGGAGCCATGAGGGGCACAAGAGAGAATCATTTTGTCAGAGTTTCATTGAAATACACAAAGAAACCTAGTGCCCAGAAGCTAAGAAACATGGAATTATTTTCCAGTTGGCTAAAACGCTTTTCTGTGAGTTTGAAATTCTTTTGTTACATAGGGATTCAGCTTTGAGATACTTGAACCAGGAGAGAAGTACAGTGTGCTCTTGTGAACTAAAGTGTTGCTCTGCGTTTTTAAAGTTCTAGCATTAATCATTTAAGAATTAAAATCACAGGCGTTTTCAGGCATGTTCGCCTAATCAGGGTAAACATCCAATAGACTGTAAACAAAACACCCTTGATGGTGGGATGACCAAACTTGGGGAGCCATGAGGGGCACATGAGAGAATCATTTTTTCGAGTTTCATTGAAATACACAAAGAAACCTAGTGCCCAGAAGCTAAGAAACATGGAATGATTTCCAGTTGGCTAAAACGCTTTTCTGTGAGTTTGAAACTCTTTTGCTACCTAGAGATTCAGCTTTGAGATACTTGAACCAGGACAGAAGCACAGTGTGCTCTTGTGAACTAAAGTGTTGTTCTGCGTTTTTAAAGTTCTAGCATTAACCATTTAAGAATTAATCTCACAGGCGTTTTCAGGCATTTTCGCCTAATCAGGGTAAACATCCAATAGGCTCTAAACAAAAAACATGTGATGGTGGGATGACCAAAGTTGGGAAGCCTTGAGGGGCACATGAGAGAATCATTTTTTCAGAGTTTCATTGAAATACACAAAGAAACCTAGTTCCCAGAAGCTAAGAAACATGGAATATTTCCAGTTGGCTAAAACACTTTTCTGTGAGTTTGAAACTCTTTTGCTACCTAGAGATTCAGCTTTGAGATACTTGAACCAGGACAGAAGCATAGTGTGCTCTTGTGAACTAAAGTGTTTTTCTGCATTTTTAAAGTTCTAGCATTAACCATTTAAGAATTAATCTCACAGGCGTTTTCAGGCATTTTCGCCTAATCAGGGTAAACATCCAATAGACTGTAAACAAAACACCCTTGATGGTGGGATGACCAAACTTGGGGAGCCTGGAGGGGCACATGAGAGAATGATTTTTTCAGAGTTTCATTGAAATACACAAAGAAACCTAGTGCCCAGAAGCTAAGAAACATGGAATTATTTCCAGTTCGCTAAAACGCTTTTCTGTGAGTTTGAAACTCTTTTGCTACCTAGTGATTCAGCTTTGAGATACTTGAACCAGTACAGAAGCACAGTGTGCTCTTGTGATCTGAAGTGCTTTTCTGCATTTTCAAAGTTCTAGCATTAACTATTGAAGAATTAAACTACAGGCGTTTTCAGTGAATTTCGCCTAATCAGGGAAAACATCCAATAGGCTCTAAACAAAAAACCCGTGATGGTGGATTGACCAAATTTGGGGAACCATGAGGGGCACAAGAGAGAATCATTTTGTGAGAGTTTCATTGAAATACACAAAGAAACCTAGTGCCCAGAAGCTAAGAAACATGGAATTATTTCCAGTTGGCTAAAACGCTTTTCTGTGAGTTTGAAACTCATTTGCTACCTAGTGATTCAGCTTTGAGATACTTGAACCAGGAGAGAAGCACAGTGTGCTCTTGTGAACTAAAGTGTTGTTCAGCGTTTTTAAAGTTCTAGCATTAACCATTTAATAATTAAACCCACAGGCGTTTTCAGGCATTTTCACCTAATCAGGGTAAACATCCAATAGACTGTAAACAAAACACCCTTGATGGTGGGATGACCAAACATGGGGAGCCTTGAGGGGCACATGAGAGAATCATTTATTCAGAGATTCATTGAAATACACAAAGAAACCTAGTGCCCAGAAGCTAAGAAACATGGAATTATTTCCAGTTCTCTAAAACGCTTTTCTGTGAGTTTGAAACTCTTTTGTTACCTAGTGATTCAGCTTTGAGATACTTGAACCAGGAAAGAAGCACAGTGTGCTCTTGTGATCTGAAGTGCTTTTCTGCATTTTCAAAGTTCTAGCTTTAAACATTGAGGAATTAAAATGCAGGCGTTTTCAGTGAAATTCGCCTAATCAGGGTAAACATTCAATAGGCTCTAAACAAAAAACCCGTGATGGTGGATTGACCAAGATTGGGGAGCCATGAGGGGCACAAGAGAGAATCATTTTGTCAGAGTTTCATTGAAGTACACAAAGAAACCTAGTACCCACAAGCTAAGAAACATGGAATTATTTCCAGTTGGCTAAAACGCTTTTCTGTGAGTTTGAAATTCTTTTGTTACATAGTGATTCAGCTTTGAGATACTTGAACCAGGAGAGAAGTACAGTGTGCTCTTGTGAACTAAAGTGTTGCTCTGCGTTTTTAAAGTTCTAGCATTAATCATTTAAGAATTAAACTCACAGGCGTTTTCAGGCATTTTCGCCTAATCAGGGTAAACATTCAATAGACTGTAAACAAAACACCCTTGATGGTGGGATAACCAAACTTGGGGAGCCTTGAGGGGCACATGAGAGAATCATTTTTTCAGAGTTTCATTGAAATACACAAAGAAACCTAGTTTTCAGAAGCTAAGAAACATGGAATGATTTCCAGTTGGCTAAAACACTTTTCTGTGAGTTTGAAACTCTTTTGCTACCTAGAGATTCAGCTTTGAGATACTTGAACCAGGAAAGAAGCACAGTGTGCTCTTTTGAACTAAAGTGTTGTTTTGCGTTTTTAAAGTTCTAGCATTAACCATTTAAGAATTAATCTCACAGGCATTTTCAGGCATTTTCGCCTAATCAGGGTAAACATCCAATAGGCCCTAAACAAAAAACACGTGACGGTGGGATGACCAAACTTGGTCAGCCTTGAGGGGCACATGAGAGAATCATTTTGTCAGAGTTTCATTGAAAAACACTTAGAAATCTAGTACCCACAAGCTAAGAAACATGGAATTATTTCCAGTAGGCTAAATCGCTTTTCTGTGAGTTTGAAACTCTTTTGCTACTTAGTGATTCAGCTTTGAGATACTTGAAACAGGACAGAAGCACAGTGTGCTCTTGTGAACTAAAGTGTTTTTCTGTGTTTTTTAAAGTTCTAGCATTAACCATTTAAGAATTAAACTCACAGGCGTTTTCAGGCATTTTCGCCTAATCAGGGTAAACATCCAAGAGACTGTGAACAAAACACCCTTGATGGTGGGATGACAAAACTTGGGGAGCCATGATAGGCACATGAGAGAATCATTTTTTCAGAGTTTCATTGAAATACACAAAGAAACCTAGTGCCCAGAAGCTAAGAAACATGGAATTATTTCCAGTTCTCTAAAACGCTTTTCTGTGAGATTGAAACTCTTTTGTTACCTAGTGATTCAGCTTTGAGATACTTGAACCAGGAAAGAAGCACAGTGTGCTCTTGTGATCTGAAGTGCTTTTCTGCATTTTCAAAGTTCTAGCTTTAAACATTGAGGAATTAAAAATGCAGGCGTTTTCAGTGAAATTCGCCTAATCAGGGTAAACATTCAATAGGCTCTAAACAAAAAACCCGTGATGGTGGATTGACCAAGATTGGGGAGCCATGAGGGGCACAAGAGAGAATCATTTTGTCAGAGTTTCATTGAAGTACACAAAGAAACCTAGTACCCACAAGCTAAGAAACATGGAATTATTTCCAGTTGGCTAAAACGCTTTTCTGTGAGTTTGAAATTCTTTTGTTACATAGTGATTCAGCTTTGAGATACTTGAACCAGGAGAGAAGTACAGTGTGCTCTTGTGAACTAAAGTGTTGCTCTGCGTTTTTAAAGTTCTAGCATTAATCATTTAAGAATTAAAATCACAGGCGTTTTCAGGCATTTTCGCCTAATCAGGGTAAACATTCAATAGACTGTAAACAAAACACCCTTGATGGTGGGATAACCAAACTTGGGGAGCCTTGAGGGGCACATGAGAGAATCATTTTTTCAGAGTTTCATTGAAATACACAAAGAAACCTAGTTTTCAGAAGCTAAGAAACATGGAATGATTTCCAGTTGGCGAAAACACTTTTCTGTGAGTTTGAAACTCTTTTGCTACCTAGAGATTCAGCTTTGAGATACTTGAACCAGGAAAGAAGCACAGTGTGCTCTTTTGAACTAAAGTGTTGTTTTGCGTTTTTAAAGTTCTAGCATTAACCATTTAAGAATTAATCTCACAGGCATTTTCAGGCATTTTCGCCTAATCAGGGTAAACATCCAATAGGCCCTAAACAAAAAACACGTGACGGTGGGATGACCAAACTTGGTCAGCCTTGAGGGGCACATGAGAGAATCATTTTGTCAGAGTTTCATTGAAATACACTTAGAAACCTAGTACCCACAAGCTAAGAAACATGGAATTATTTCCAGTAGGCTAAATCGCTTTTCTGTGAGTTTGAAACTCTTTTGCTACTTAGTGATTCAGCTTTGAGATACTTGAAACAGGACAGAAGCACAGTGTGCTCTTGTGAACTAAAGTGTTGTTCTGTGTTTTTAAAGTTCTAGCATTAACCATTTAAGAATTAAACTCACAGACGTTTTCAGGCATTTTCGCCTAATCAGGGTAAACATCCAAGAGACTGTGAACAAAACACCCTTGATGGTGGGATGACAAAACTTGGGGAGCCATGATAGGCACATGAGAGAGAATCATTTTTTCAGAGTTTCATTGAAATACACAAAGAAACCTAGTGCCTAGAAGCTAAGAAACATGGAATTATTTCCAGTTCTCTAAAACGCTTTTCTGTGAGATTGAAACTCTTTTGTTACCTAGTGATTCAGCTTTGAGATACTTGAACCAGGAAAGAAGCACAGTGTGCTCTTGTGATCTGAAGTGCTTTTCTGCATTTTCAAATTTCTAGCATTAACCATTGAGGAATTAAGCTAACAGGCGTTTTCAGTGAAATTTGCCTAATCAGAGTAAACATCCAACAGCTCTAAACAAAAAACCCGTGATGGTGGGATGACCAAATTTGGGAAGCCATGAGGGGCACAAGAAAGAAACATTTTGTCAGAGTTTCATTGAAATACACAAAGAAACCTAGTACCCAGAAGCTAAGAAACATGGAATTATTTCCATTTGTCTAAATCGCTTTTTTGTGAGTTTGAAACTCTTTTGCTACCTAGTGATTCAGCTTTGTGATACTTGAACCAGGACAGAGCACAGTGTGCTCTTGTGATCTGAAGTGCTTTTCTGCATTTTCAAAGTTCTAGCATTAACCATTGAAGAATTAAACTAAAGGCGTTTTCAGTGAATTTCGCCTAATCAGGGAAAACATCCAATAGGCTGTAAGCAAAAAACCCATGATGGTGGATTGACCAAGTTTGGGGAACCATGAGGGGCACAAGAGAGAATCATTTTGTCAGTGTTTCATTGAAATACACAAAGAAACCTATTACCCATAAGCTAAGAAACATGGAATTATTTCCAGTTCTCTAAAACGCTTTTCTGTGAGTATGAAACTCTTTTGCTACCTAGTGATTCAGCTTTGAGATACTTGAACCAGGACAGGAACACAGTGTGCTCTTGTGATCTGAAGTGCTTTTCTGCATTTTCAAAGTTCTAGCATTAACCATTGAGGAATTAAACTACAGGCATTTTCAGTGAAATTCGCCAAATCAGGGTAAACATCCAATAGCCTCTAAACAAAAAAACCGTGATGGAGGATTGACCAAATTTGGGGAGCCATGAGGGGCACAAGAGAGAATCATTTTGTCAGAGTTTCATTGAAATACACATAGAAAGCTAGTACCCACAAGATAAGAAACATGGAATTATTTCCAGTTGGCTAAAACGCTTTTCTGTGAGTTTGAAACTCTTTTGCTACCTAGAGATTCAGCTTTGAGATACTTGAACCAGGAAAGAAGCACAGTGTGCTCTTTTGAACTAAAGTGTTGTTTTGCGTTTTTAAAGTTCTAGCATTAACCATTTAAGAATTAATCTCACAGGCGTTTTCAGGCATTTTCGCCTAATCAGGGTAAACATCCAATAGGCCCTAAACAAAAAACACGTGACGGTGGGATGACCAAACTTGGGCAGCCTTGAGGGGCACATGAGAGAATCATTTTTGTCAGAGTTTCATTGAAATACACTTAGAAATCTAGTACCCACAAGCTAAGAAACATGGAATTATTTCCAGTTGGCTAAAACACTTTTCTGTGAGTTTGAAACTCTTTTGCTACCTAGAGATTCAGCTTTGAGATACTTGAACCAGGACAGAAGCATAGTGTGCTCTTGTGAACTAAAGTGTTGTTCTGCATTTTTAAAGTTCTAGCATTAACCATTTAAGAATTAATCTCACAGGCGTTTTCAGGCATTTTCGCCTAATCAGGGTAAACATCCAATAGACTGTAAACAAAAACACCCTTGATGGTGGGATGACCAAACTTGGGGAGCCTGGAGGGGCATATGAGAGAATGATTTTTTCAGAGTTTCATTGAAATACACAAAGAAACCTAGTGCCCAGAAGGTAAGAAACATGGAATTATTTCCAGTTGGCTAAAACGCTTTTCTGTGAGTTTGAAACTCTTTTTTTACCTAGTGATTCAGCTTTGAGATACTTGAACCAGGACAGAAGCACAGTGTACTCTTGTGATATGAAGTTCTTTTCTGCATTTTCAAAGTTCTAGCTTTAACCATTGAGGAATTAATCTAACAGGCGTTTTCAGTGAAATTCGCCTAATCAGGGTAAACATCCAATAGGCTCTAAACAAAAAACCCGTGATGGTGGGATGACCAAATTTGGGGAGCCATGAGGGGCACAAGAGAGAATCATTTTGTCAGAGTTTCATTGAAATACACAAAGAAACCTAGGACCCACAAGCTAAGAAACATGGAAGTATATCCAGTTGGCTAAAACGCTTTTCTGTGAGTTTGAAACTCTTTTGCTACCTAGTGATTCAGCTTTCACATACTTGAACCAGGACAGAAGCACAGTGTGCTCTTGTGAACTAAAGTGTTGTTCTGCATTTTTAAAGTTCTAGCATTAACCATTTAAAAATTAAACTCACAAGCGTTTTCAGGCATTTTCGCCTAATCAGGGGAAATATCCAATAGGCTCTAAACAAAAAACCCATGATGGTGGGATGACCAAATTGGGGGAGAGATGAGGGGCACAAGAGAGAATCATTTTGTCAGAGTTTCATTGATATACACAAAGAAATCTAGTACACAGAAGCTAAGAAACATGGAATTATTTCCAGTTGGCTAAAACGCTTTTCTGTGATTTTGAAACTCTTTTGCTACATAGTGATTCAGATTTGAGATACTTGAACCAGGACAGGAGCACAGTGTGCTCATGGGAACTAAAGTGTTGTTCTGCATTTTTAAAGTTCTAGCATTAACCATTTAAGAATTAAACTCACAGGCGTTTTCAGGCATTTTCGCCTAATCAGGGTAAACATCCAAGAGACTGTGAACAAAACACCCTTGATGGTGGGATGACAAAACTTGGGGAGCCATGAAAGGCACATGAGAGAATCATTTTTTCAGAGTTTCATTGAAATACACAAAGAAACCTAATTCTCAGAAGCTAAGAAACATGGAATGATTTCCAGTTGGCTAAAACGCTTTTCTGTGAGTTTGAAACTCTTTTGCTACCTAGAGATTCAGCTTTCAGATACTTGAACCAGGACATAAGCACAGTGTGCTCTTGTGAACTAAAGTGTTGTTCTGCATTTTTAAAGTTCTAGCATTAACCATTTAAGAATTAATCGAACAGGCGTTTTCAGGCATTTTCCCCTAATCAGGGTAAACATCCAATAGGCTCTAAACAAAAAACACGTAATGGTGGGATGACCAAACTTGGGGAGACTTGAGGGGCACATGAGAGAATCATTTTTTCAGAGTTCCATTGAAATACACAAAGAAACATAGTACCCACAAGCTAAGAAACATGGAATTATTTCTAGTTGGCTAAAACTCTTTTCTCTGCCCCCCCCCCCCACCCCCCCCCCCATTTTAGTTTGAAACTCTTTTGTTACCTAGTGATTCAGCTTTGAGATACTTGAACCAGGACAGGAGCACAGTGTGCTCTTTTGATCTGAAGTGGTTTTCTGCATTATCAAAGTTCTAGCATTAATCATTGAGGAATTAAACTACAGGCGTTTTCAGTGAAATTCGCCCTATCAGGGTAAACATCCAATAGGCTCTAAACAAAAAACCCGTGATGGTGGGATGACCAAATTTGGGGAGCCATGAGGGGCACAAGAGAGAATCATTTTGTCAGAGTTTCATTGAAATACACAAAGAAACCTAGTGCCCAGAAGCTAAGAAACATGGAATTATTTTCCAGTTGGCTAAAACGCTTTTCTGTGAGTTTGAAATTCTTTTGTTACATAGGGATTCAGCTTTGAGATACTTGAACCAGGAGAGAAGTACAGTGTGCTCTTGTGAACTAAAGTGTTGCTCTGCGTTTTTAAAGTTCTAGCATTAATCATTTAAGAATTAAAATCACAGGCGTTTTCAGGCATTTTCGCCTAATCAGGGTAAACATCCAATAGACTGTAAACAAAACACCCTTGATGGTGGGATGACCAAACTTGGGGAGCCTGGAGGGGCACATGAGAGAATCATTTTTTCCGAGTTTCATTGAAATACACAAAGAAACCTAGTGCCCAGAAGCTAAGAAACATGGAATGATTTCCAGTTGGCTAAAACGCTTTTCTGTGAGTTTGAAACTCTTTTGCTACCTAGAGATTCAGCTTTGAGATACTTGAACCAGGATAAAGCACAGTGTGCTCTTGTGAATTAAAGTGTTGTTCTGCGTTTTTAAAGTTCTAGCATTAACCATTTAAGAATTAATCTCACAGGCTTTTTCAGGCATTTTCGCCTAATCAGGGTAAACATCCAATAGGCTCTAAACAAAAAACATGTGATGGTGGGATGACCAAAGTTGGGAAGCCTTGAGGGGCACATGAGAGAATCATTTTTTCAGATTTTCATTGAAATACACTAAGAAACCTAGTTCCCAGAAGCTAAGAAACATGGAATGATTTCCAGTTGGCTAAAACACTTTTCTGTGAGTTTGAAACTCTTTTGCTACCTAGAGATTCAGCTTTGAGATACTTGAACCAGGACAGAAGCATAGTGTGCTCTTGTGAACTAAAGTGTTGTTCTGCATTTTTAAAGTTCTAGCATTAACCATTTAAGAATTAATCTCACAGGCGTTTTCAGGCATTTTCGCCTAATCAGGGTAAACATCCAATAGACTGTAAACAAAACACCCTTGATGGTGGGGATGACCAAACTTGGGGAGCCTGGAGGGGCATATGAGAGAATGATTTTTTCAGAGTTTCATTGAAATACACAAAGAAACCTAGTGCCCAGAAGCTAAGAAACATGGAATTATTTCCAGTTCGCTAAAACGCTTTTCTGTGAGTTTGAAACTCTTTTTTTACCTAGTGATTCAGCTTTGAGATACTTGAACCAGTACAGAAGCACAGTGTGCTCTTTTGATCTGAAGTGCTTTTCTGCATTTTCAAAGTTCTAGCATTAACTATTGAAGAATTAAACTACAGGCGTTTTCAGTGAATTTCGCCTAATCAGGGAAAACATCCAATAGGCTCTAAACAAAAAACCCGTGATGGTGGATTGACCAAATTTGGGGAACCATGAGGGGCACAAGAGAGAATCATTTTGTGAGAGTTTCATTGAAATACACAAAGAAACCTAGTGCCCAGAAGCTAAGAAACATGGAATTATTTCCAGTTCTCTAAAACGCTTTTCTGTGAGTTTGAAACTCATTTGCTACCTAGTGATTCAGCTTTGAGATACTTGAACCAGGAGAGAAGCACAGTGTGCTCTTGTGAACTAAAGTGTTGTTCAGCGTTTTTAAAGTTCTAGCATTAACCATTTAAGAATTAAACCCACAGGCGTTTTCAGGCATTTTCACCTAATCAGGGTAAACATCCAATAGACTGTAAACAAAACACCCTTGATGGTGGGATGACCAAACATGGGGAGCCTTGATGGGCACATGAGAGAATCATTTATTCAGAGATTCATTGAAATACACAAAGAAACCTAGTGCCCAGAAGCTAAGAAACATGGAATTATTTCCAGTTCTCTAAAACGCTTTTCTGTGAGATTGAAACTCTTTTGTTACCTAGTGATTCAGCTTTGAGATACTTGAACCAGGAAAGAAGCACAGTGTGCTCTTGTGATCTGAAGTGCTTTTCTGCATTTTCAAAGTTCTAGCTTTAAACATTGAGGAATTAAAATGCAGGCGTTTTCAGTGAAATTCGCCTAATCAGGGTAAACATTCAATAGGCTCTAAACAAAAAACCCGTGATGGTGGATTGACCAAGATTGGGGAGCCATGAGGGGCACAAGAGAGAATCATTTTGTCAGAGTTTCATTGAAGTACACAAAGAAACCTAGTACCCACAAGCTAAGAAACATGGAATTATTTTCCAGTTGGCTAAAACGCTTTTCTGTGAGTTTGAAATTCTTTTGTTACATAGTGATTCAGCTTTGAGATACTTGAACCAGGAGAGAAGTACAGTGTGCTCTTGTGAACTAAAGTGTTGCTCTGCGTTTTTAAAGTTCTAGCATTAATCATTTAAGAATTAAAATCACAGGCGTTTTCAGGCATTTTCGCCTAATCAGGGTAAACATTCAATAGACTGTAAACAAAACACCCTTGATGGTGGGATAACCAAACTTGGGGAGCCTTGAGGGGCACATGAGAGAATCATTTTTTCAGAGTTTCATTGAAATACACAAAGAAACCTAGTTTTCAGAAGCTAAGAAACATGGAATGATTTCCAGTTGGCGAAAACACTTTTCTGTGAGTTTGAAACTCTTTTGCTACCTAGAGATTCAGCTTTGAGATACTTGAACCAGGAAAGAAGCACAGTGTGCTCTTTTGAACTAAAGTGTTGTTTTGCGTTTTTAAAGTTCTAGCATTAACCATTTAAGAATTAATCTCACAGGCATTTTCAGGCATTTTCGCCTAATCAGGGTAAACATCCAATAGGCCCTAAACAAAAAACACGTGACGGTGGGATGACCAAACTTGGTCAGCCTTGAGGGGCACATGAGAGAATCATTTTGTCAGAGTTTCATTGAAATACACTTAGAAATCTAGTACCCACAAGCTAAGAAACATGGAATTATTTCCAGTAGGCTAAATCGCTTTTCTGTGAGTTTGAAACTCTTTTGCTACTTAGTGATTCAGCTTTGAGATACTTGAACCAGGACAGAAGCACAGTGTGCTCTTGTGAACTAAAGTGTTGTTCTGTGTTTTTAAAGTTCTAGCATTAACCATTTAAGAATTAAACTCACAGGCGTTTTCAGGCATTTTCGCCTAATCAGGGTAAACATCCAAGAGACTGTGAACAAAACACCCTTGATGGTGGGATGACAAAACTTGGGGAGCCATGATAGGCACATGAGAGAATCATTTTTTCAGAGTTTCATTGAAATACACAAAGAAACCTAGTGCCTAGAAGCTAAGAAACATGGAATTATTTCCAGTTCTCTAAAACGCTTTTCTGTGAGATTGAAACTCTTTTGTTACCTAGTGATTCAGCTTTGAGATACTTGAACCAGGAAAGAAGCACAGTGTGCTCTTGTGATCTGAAGTGCTTTTTCTGCATTTTCAAATTTCTAGCATTAACCATTGAGGAATTAAGCTAACAGGCGTTTTCAGTGAAATTTGCCTAATCAGAGTAAACATCCAACAGGCTCTAAACAAAAAACCCGTGATGGTGGGATGACCAAATTTGGGAAGCCATGAGGGGCACAAGAAAGAAACATTTTGTCAGAGTTTCATTGAAATACACAAAGAAACCTAGTACCCAGAAGCTAAGAAACATGGAATTATTTCCATTTGTCTAAATCGCTTTTTTGTGAGTTTGAAACTCTTTTGCTACCTAGTGATTCAGCTTTGTGATACTTGAACCAGGACAGGAGCACAGTGTGCTCTTGTGATCTGAAGTGGTTTTCTGCATTTTCAAAGTTCTAGCATTAACCATTGAAGAATTAAACTAAAGGCGTTTTCAGTGAATTTCGCCTAATCAGGGAAAACATCCAATAGGCTGTAAGCAAAAAACCCATGATGGTGGATTGACCAAGTTTGGGGAACCATGAGGGGCACAAGAGAGAATCATTTTGTCAGTGTTTCATTGAAATACACAAAGAAACCTATTACCCATAAGCTAAGAAACATGGAATTATTTCCAGTTCTCTAAAACGCTTTTCTGTGAATATGAAACTCTTTTGCTACCTAGTGATTCAGCTTTGAGATACTTGAACCAGGACAGGAACACAGTGTGCTCTTGTGATCTGAAGTGCTTTTCTGCATTTTCAAAGTTCTAGCATTAACCATTGAGGAATTAAACTACAGGCATTTTCAGTGAAATTCGCCAAATCAGGGTAAACATCCAATAGCCTCTAAACAAAAAAACCGTGATGGAGGATTGACCAAATTTGGGGAGCCATGAGGGGCACAAGAGAGAATCATTTTGTCAGAGTTTCATTGAAATACACATAGAAACCTAGTACCCACAAGATAAGAAACATGGAATTATTTCCAGTTGGCTAAAACGCTTTTCTGTGAGTTTGAAACTCTTTTGCTACCTAGTGATTCAGCTTTGAGATACTTGAACCAGGAGAGAAGCACAGTGTGCTCTTGTGAACTAAAGTGCTGTTCTTCGTTTTTAAAGTTCTAACATTAACCATTTAAGAATTAAACTCACAGGTGTTTTCAGGCAATTTCGCCTAATCAGGGTAAACATCCAATAGACTGTAAACAAAACACCCTTGATGTTGGGATGACCAAACTTGGGGAACCTTGAGGGGCACATGAGAGAATCATTTTGTCAGAGTTTCATTGAAATACACAAAGAAACCTAGTGCCCAGAAGCTAAGAAACGTGGAATTATTTCCAGTTATCTAAAACGCTTTTCTGTGAGTTTGAAACTCTTTTGCTACCTAGAGATTCAGCTTTGAGATACTTGAACCAGGAAAGAAGCACAGTGTGCTCTTTTGAACTAAAGTGTTGTTTTGCGTTTTTAAAGTTCTAGCATTAACCATTTAAGAATTAATCTCACAGGCGTTTTCAGGCATTTTCGCCTAATCAGGGTAAACATCCAATAGGCCCTAAACAAAAAAACACGTGACGGTGGGATGACCAAACTTGGGCAGCCTTGAGGGGCACATGAGAGAATCATTTTGTCAGAGTTTCATTGAAATACACTTAGAAATCTAGTACCCACAAGCTAAGAAACATGGAATTATTTCCAGTTGGCTAAAACACTTTTCTGTGAGTTTGAAACTCTTTTGCTACCTAGAGATTCAGCTTTGAGATACTTGAACCAGGACAGAAGCATAGTGTGCTCTTGTGAACTAAAGTGTTGTTCTGCATTTTTAAAGTTCTAGCATTAACCATTTAAGAATTAATCTCACAGGCGTTTTCAGGCATTTTCGCCGAATCAGGGTAAACATCCAATAGACTGTAAACAAAACACCCTTGATGGTGGGATGACCAAACTTGGGGAGCCTGGAGGGGCATATGAGAGAATGATTTTTTCAGAGTTTCATTGAAATACACAAAGAAACCTAGTGCCCAGAAGCTAAGAAACATGGAATTATTTCCAGTTGGCTAAAACGCTTTTCTGTGAGTTTGAAACTCTTTTGCTACCTAGTGATTCAGCTTTGAGATACTTGAACCAGGACAGAAGCACAGTGTACTCTTGTGATATGAAGTTCTTTTCTGCATTTTCAAAGTTCTAGCTTTAACCATTGAGGAATTAAACTAACAGGCGTTTTCAGTGAAATTCGCCTAATCAGGGTAAATATCCAATAGGCTCTAAACAAAAAACCCGTGATGGTGGGATGACCAAATTTGGGGAGCCATGAGGGGCACAAGAGAGAAACATTTTGTCAGAGTTTCATTGAAATACACAAAGAAACCTAGGACCCACAAGCTAAGAAACATGGAAGTATATCCAGTTGGCTAAAACGCTTTTCTGTGAGTTTGAAACTCTTTTGCTACCTAGTGATTCAGCTTTCACATACTTGAACCAGGACAGAAGCACAGTGTGCTCTTGTGAACTAAAGTGTTGTTCTGCATTTTTAAAGTTCTAGCATTAACCATTTAAAAATTAAACTCACAAGCGTTTTCAGGCATTTTCGCCTAATCAGGGGAAATATCCAATAGGCTCTAAACCAAAAACCCCTGATGGTGGATTGACCAAATTTGGGGAGCCATGAGGGGCACAGGAGAGAATCATTTTGTCAGAGATTCATGGAAATACACAAAGAAACCTAGTACCCAGAAGCTAAGAAACATGGAATTATTTCCAGTTCGCTAAATCGCTTTTCTGTGAGTTTGAAACTCTTTTGCTACCTAGTGATTCAGCTTTGAGATACTTGAACCAGGAAAGAAGCACAGTGTGCTCTTGTGATCTAAAGTGCTTTTCTGCATTTTCAAAGTTCTAGCATTAACCATTGAGGAATTAAACTAACAGGCGTTTTCAGTGAAATTCGCCTAATCAGGGTAAACATCCAATAGGCTCTAAACGAAAAACCCGTGTTGGTGGAATGACCAAATTTGGGGAGCCATGAGGGGCACAAGAGAGAATCATTTTGTCAGAATTTCATTGAAATACACAAAGAAACCTAGTACCCAGAAGCTAAGAAATATGGAAGTATTTCCAGTTGGCTAAAACGCTTTTCTGTGATTTTGAAACTCTTTTGCTACCTAGTGATTCAGCTTTGAGATACTTGAACCAGGAAAGAAGCACAGTGTGCTCTTGTGATCTGAAGTGCTTTTCTGCATTTTCAAAGTTCTAGCATTAACCTTTGAGGAATTAATCTAACAGGCGTTTTCAGTGAAATTCGCCTAATCAGGGTAAACATCCAATAGGCTGTAAACAAATAACCCATGATGGTGGGATGACCAAATTGGGGGGAGAGATGAGGGGCACAAGAGAGAATCATTTTGTCAGTGTTTCATTGATATACACAAAGAAATCTAGTACACAGAAGCTAAGAAACATGGAATTATTTCCAGTTGGCTAAAACGCTTTTCTGTGATTTTGAAACTCTTTTGCTACATAGTGATTCAGCTTTGAGATACTTGAACCAGGACAGGAGCACAGTGTGCTCATGGGAACTAAAGTGTTGTTCTGCATTTTTAAAGTTCTAGCATTAACCATTTAAGAATTAAACTCACAGGCGTTTTCAGGCATTTTCGCCTAATCAGGGTAAACATCCAAGAGACTGTGAACAAAACACCCTTGATGGTGGGATGACAAAACTTGGGGAGCCATGAAAGGCACATGAGAGAATCATTTTTTCAGAGTTTCATTGAAATACACAAAGAAACCTAATTCCCAGAAGCTAAGAAACATGGAATGATTTCCAGTTGGCTAAAACGCTTTTCTGTGAGTTTGAAACTCTTTTGCTACCTAGAGATTCAGCTTTCAGATACTTGAACCAGGACATAAGCACAGTGTGCTCTTGTGAACTAAAGTGTTGTTCTGCATTTTTAAAGTTCTAGCATTTACCATTTAAGAATTAATCTCACAGGCGTTTTCAGGCATTTTCCCCTAATCAGGGTAAACATCCAATAGGCTCTAAACAAAAAAACACGTGATGGTGGGATGACCAAACTTGGGGAGACTTGAGGGGCACATGAGAGAATCATTTTTTCAGAGTTCCATTGAAATACACAAAGAAACATAGTACCCACAAGCTAAGAAACATGGAATTATTTCCAGTTGGCTAAAACGCTTTTCTGTGAGTTTGAAACTCTTTTGTTACCTAGTGATTCAGCTTTGAGATACTTGAACCAGGACAGGAGCACAGTGTGCTCTTTTGATCTGAAGTGGTTTTCTGCATTATCAAAGTTCTAGCATTAATCATTGAGGAATTAAACTACAGGCGTTTTCAGTGAAATTCGCCCTATCAGGGTAAACATCCAATAGGCTCTAAACAAAAAACCCGTGACGGTGGGATGACCAAATTTGGGTAGCCATGAGGGGCACAAGAGAGAATCATTTTGTCAGAGTTTCATTGAAATACACAAAGAAACCTAGTGCCCAGAAGCTAAGAAACATGGAATTATTTTCCAGTTGGCTAAAACGCTTTTCTGTGAGTTTGAAATTCTTTTGTTACATAGTGATTCAGCTTTGAGATACTTGAACCAGGAGAGAAGTACAGTGTGCTCTTGTGAACTAAAGTGTTGCTCTGCGTTTTTAAAGTTCTAGTATTAATCATTTAAGAATTAAAATCACAGGCGTTTTCAGGCATTTTCGCCTAATCAGGGTAAACATTCAATAGACTGTAAACAAAACACCCTTGATGGTGGGATAACCAAACTTGGGGAGCCTTGAGGGGCACATGAGAGAATTATTTTTTCAGAGTTTCATTGAAATACACAAAGAAACCTAGTTTTCAGAAGCTAAGAAACATGGAATGATTTCCAGTTGGCGAAAACACTTTTCTGTGAGTTTGAAACTCTTTTGCTACCTAGAGATTCAGCTTTTAGATACTTGAACCAGGAAAGAAGCACAGTGTGCTCTTTTGAACTAAAGTGTTGTTTTGCGTTTTTAAAGTTCTAGCATTAACCATTTAAGAATTAATCTCACAGGCGTTTTCAGGCATTTTCGCCTAATCAGGGTAAACATCCAATAGGCCCTAAACAAAAAACACGTGACGGTGGGATGACCAAACTTGGTCAGCCTTGAGGGGCACATGAGAGAATCATTTTGTCAGAGTTTCATTGAAACACAGTTAGAAATCTAGTACCCACAAGCTAAGAAACATGGAATTATTTCCAGTTGGCTAAATCGCTTTTCTGTGAGTTTGAAACTCTTTTGCTACCTAGTGATTCAGCTTTGAGATACTTGAACCAGGACAGAAGCACAGTGTGCTCTTGTGAACTAAAGTGTTGTTCTGTGTTTTTAAAGTTCTAGCATTAACCATTTAAGAATTAAACTCACAGGCGTTTTCAGGCATTTTCGCCTAATCAGGGTAAACATCCAAGAGACTGTGAACAAAACACCCTTGATGGTGGGATGACAAAACTTGGGGAGCCATGATAGGCACATGAGAGAATCATTTTTTCAGAGTTTCATTGAAATACACAAAGAAACCTAGTGCCTAGAAGCTAAGAAACATGGAATTATTTCCAGTTCTCTAAAACGCTTTTCTGTGAGATTGAAACTCTTTTGTTACCTAGTGATTCAGCTTTGAGATACTTGAACCAGGAAAGAAGCACAGTGTGCTCTTGTGATCTGAAGTGCTTTTCTGCATTTTCAAATTTCTAGCATTAACCATTGAGGAATTAAGCTAACAGGCGTTTTCAGTGAAATTTGCCTAATCAGGGTAAACATCCAACAGGCTCTAAACAAAAAACCCGTGATGGTGGGATGACCAAATTTGGGAAGCCATGAGGGGCACAAGAAAGAAACATTTTGTCAGAGTTTCATTGAAATACACAAAGAAATCTAGTACCCAGAAGCTAAGAAACATGGAATTATTTCCATTTGTCTAAATCGCTTTTCTGTGAGTTTGAAACTCTTTTGCTACCTAGTGATTCAGCTTTGTGATACTTGAACCAGGACAGGAGCACAGTGTGCTCTTGTGATCTGAAGTGGTTTTCTGCATTTTCAAAGTTCTAGCATTAACCATTGAAGAATTAAACTACAGGCGTTTTCAGTGAATTTCGCCTAATCAGGGAAAACATCCAATAGGCTCTAAGCAAAAAAACACATGATGGTGGATTGACCAAGTTTGGGGAACCATGAGGGGCACAAGAGAGAATCATTTTGTCAGTGTTTCATTGAAATACACAAAGAAACCTAGTACCCACAAGCTAAGAAACAAGGAATTATTTCCAGTTGGCTAAAACGCTTTTCTGTGAGTTTGAAACTCTTTTGCTACCTAGTGATTCAGCTTTGAGATACTTGAACCAGGAGAGAAGCACAGTGTGCTCTTGTGAACTAAAGTGCTGTTCTTCGTTTTTAAAGTTCTAACATTAACCATTTAAGAATTAAACTCACAGTGTGTTTTCAGGCATTTTCGCCTAATCAGGGTAAACATCCAATAAACTGTAAACAAAACACCCTTGATGTTGGGATGACCAAACTTGGGGAACCTTGAGGGGCACATGAGAGAATCATTTTGTCAGAGTTTCATTGAAATACACAAAGAAACCTAGTGCCCAGAAGCTAAGAAACATGGAATTATTTCCAGTTCGCTAAAACGCTTTTCTGTGAGTTTGAAACTCTTTTTTTACCTAGTGATTCAGCTTTGAGATACTTGAACCAGTACAGAAGCACAGTGTGCTCTTGTGATCTGAAGTGCTTTTCTGCATTTTCAAAGTTCTAGCATTAACCATTGAAGAATTAAACTACAGGCGTTTTCAGTGAATTTCGCCTAATCAGGGAAAACATCCAATAGGCTCTAAACAAAAAACCCGTGATGGTGGATTGACCAAATTTGGGGAACCATGAGGGGCACAAGAGAGAATCATTTTGTGAGAGTTTCATTGAAATACACAAAGAAACCTAGTGCCCAGAAGCTAAGAAACATGGAATTATTTCCAGTTCTCTAAAACGCTTTTCTGTGAGTTTGAAACTCATTTGCTACCTAGTGATTCAGCTTTGAGATACTTGAACGAGGAGAGAAGCAGTGTGCTCTTGTGAACTAAAGTGTTGTTCAGCGTTTTTAAAGTTCTAGCATTAACCATTTAAGAATTAAACCCACAGGCGTTTTCAGGCATTTTCACCTAATCAGGGTAAACATCCAATAGACTGTAAACAAAACACCCTTGATGGTCGGATGACCAAACATGGGGAGCCTTGATGGGCACATGAGAGAATCATTTATTCAGAGATTCATTGAAATACACAAAGAAACCTAGTGCCCAGAAGCTAAGAAACATGGAATTATTTCCAGTTCTCCAAAACGCTTTTCTGTGAGATTGAAACTCTTTTGTTACCTAGTGATTCAGCTTTGAGATACTTGAACCAGGAAAGAAGCACAGTGTGCTCTTGTGATCTGAAGTGCTTTTCTGCATTTTCAAAGTTCTAGCATTAACCATTGAGGAGTTAAACTAACAGGCGTTTTCAGTGAAATTTGCCTAATCAGGGTAAACATCCAATAGGCTCTAAACAAAAAACTCGTGATGGTGGGATGACCAAATTTGGGAAGCCATGAGGGGCACAAGAAATAATCATTTTGTCAGAGTTTCATTGAAATACACAAAGAAACCTAGTACCCAGAAGCTAAGAAACATGGAATTATTTCCAGTTGACTAAATCGCTTTTCTGTGAGTTTGAAACTCTTTTGCTACCTAGTGATTCAGCTTTGTGATACTTGAACCAGGACAGGAGCACAGTGTGCTCTTGTGATCTGAAGTGCTTTTCTGCATTTTCAAAGTTCTAGCATTAACCATTGAGGAATTAAACTACAGACGTTTTCAGTGAAATTCGCCTAATCAGGGTAAACATCCAATAGGCTCTAAACAAAAAACCCGTGATGGTGGATTGACCAAATTTGGGGAGCCATGAGGGGCACAAGAGAGAATCATTTTGTCAGAGTTTCATTGAAATACACATAGAAACCTAGTACCCACAAGCTAAGAAACATGGAATTATTTCCAGTTGGCTAAAACGCTTTTCTTTGAGTTTGAAACTCTTTTGCTACCTAGTGATTCAGCTTTGAGATACTTGAACCAGGAGAGAAGCACAGTGTGCTCTTGTGAACTAAAGTGTTGTTCTTCATTTTTAAAGTTCTAGCATTAACCATTTAAGAATTAAACTCACAGGCGTTTTCAGGCATTTTCGCCTAATCAGGGGTAAACATCCAATAGACTGTAAACAAAACACCCATGATGGTGGGATGACCAAACTTGGGGAACCTTGAGGGGCACGTGAGGGAATCATTTTTTCAGAGTTTCATTGAAATACACAAAGAAACCTAGTGCCCAGAAGCTAAGAAACATGGAATTATTTCCAGTTCGCTAAAACGCTTTTCTGTGAGTTTGAAACTCTTTTTTTACCTAGTGATTCAGCTTTGAGATACTTGAACCAGTACAGAAGCACAGTGTGCTCTTGTGATCTGAAGTGCTTTTCTGCATTTTCAAAGTTCTAGCATTAACCATTGAAGAATTAAACTACAGGCGTTTTCAGTGAATTTCGCCTAATCAGGGAAAACATCCAATAGGCTCTAAACAAAAAACCCGTGATGGTGGATTGACCAAATTTGGGGAACCATGAGGGGCACAAGAGAGAATCATTTTGTGAGAGTTTCATTGAAATACACAAAGAAACCTAGTGCCCAGAAGCTAAGAAACATGGAATTATTTCCAGTTCTCTAAAACGCTTTTCTGTGAGTTTGAAACTCATTTGCTACCTAGTGATTCAGCTTTGAGATACTTGAACCAGGAGAGAAGCACAGTGTGCTCTTGTGAACTAAAGTGTTGTTCAGCGTTTTTAAAGTTCTAGCATTAACCATTTAAGAATTAAACCCACAGGCGTTTTCAGGCATTTTCACCTAATCAGGTAAACATCCAATAGACTGTAAACAAAACACCCTTGATGGTCGGATGACCAAACATGGGGAGCCTTGATGGGCACATGAGAGAATCATTTATTCAGAGATTCATTGAAATACACAAAGAAACCTAGTGCCCAGAAGCTAAGAAACATGGAATTATTTCCAGTTCTCCAAAACGCTTTTCTGTGAGATTGAAACTCTTTTGTTACCTAGTGATTCAGCTTTGAGATACTTGAACCAGGAAAGAAGCACAGTGTGCTCTTGTGATCTGAAGTGCTTTTCTGCATTTTCAAAGTTCTAGCATTAACCATTGAGGAGTTAAACTAACAGGAGTTTTCAGTGAAATTTGCCTAATCAGGGTAAACATCCAATAGGCTCTAAACAAAAAACTCGTGATGGTGGGATGACCAAATTTGGGAAGCCATGAGGGGCACAAGAAATAATCATTTTGTCAGAGTTTCATTGAAATACACAAAGAAACCTAGTACCCAGAAGCTAAGAAACATGGAATTATTTCCAGTTGACTAAATCGCTTTTCTGTGAGTTTGAAACTCTTTTGCTACCTAGTGATTCAGCTTTGTGATACTTGAACCAGGACAGGAGCACAGTGTGCTCTTGTGATCTGAAGTGCTTTTCTGCATTTTCAAAGTTCTAGCATTAACCATTGAGGAATTAAACTACAGACGTTTTCAGTGAAATTCGCCTAATCAGGGTAAACATCCAATAGGCTGTAAACAAATAACCCATGATGGTGGGATGACCAAATTGGGGGAGAGATGAGGGGCACAAGAGAGAATCATTTTGTCAGTGTTTCATTGATATACACAAAGAAATCTAGTACACAGAAGCTAAGAAACATGGAATTATTTCCAGTTGGCTAAAACGCTTTTCTGTGATTTTGAAACTCTTTTGCTACATAGTGATTCAGCTTTGAGATACTTGAACCAGGACAGGAGCACAGTGTGCTCATGGGAACTAAAGTGTTGTTCTGCATTTTTAAAGTTCTAGCATTAACCATTTAAGAATTAAACTCACAGGCGTTTTCAGGCATTTTCGCCTAATCAGGGTAAACATCCAAGAGACTGTGAACAAAACACCCTTGATGGTGGGATGACAAAACTTGGGGAGCCATGAAAGGCACATGAGAGAATCATTTTTTCAGAGTTTCATTGAAATACACAAAGAAACCTAATTCCCAGAAGCTAAGAAACATGGAATGATTTCCAGTTGGCTAAAACGCTTTTCTGTGAGTTTGAAACTCTTTTGCTACCTAGAGATTCAGCTTTCAGATACTTGAACCAGGACATAAGCACAGTGTGCTCTTGTGAACTAAAGTGTTGTTCTGCATTTTTAAAGTTCTAGCATTTACCATTTAAGAATTAATCTCACAGGCGTTTTCAGGCATTTTCCCCTAATCAGGGTAAACATCCAATAGGCTCTAAACAAAAAACACGTGATGGTGGGATGACCAAACTTGGGGAGACTTGAGGGGCACATGAGAGAATCATTTTTTCAGAGTTCCATTGAAATACACAAAGAAACATAGTACCCACAAGCTAAGAAACATGGAATTATTTCCAGTTGGCTAAAACGCTTTTCTGTGAGTTTGAAACTCTTTTGTTACCTAGTGATTCAGCTTTGAGATACTTGAACCAGGACAGGAGCACAGTGTGCTCTTTTGATCTGAAGTGGTTTTCTGCATTATCAAAGTTCTAGCATTAATCATTGAGGAATTAAACTACAGGCGTTTTCAGTGAAATTCGCCCTATCAGGGTAAACATCCAATAGGCTCTAAACAAAAAACCCGTGACGGTGGGATGACCAAATTTGGGTAGCCATGAGGGGCACAAGAGAGAATCATTTTGTCAGAGTTTCATTGAAATACACAAAGAAACCTAGTGCCCAGAAGCTAAGAAACATGGAATTATTTTCCAGTTGGCTAAAACGCTTTTCTGTGAGTTTGAAATTCTTTTGTTACATAGTGATTCAGCTTTGAGATACTTGAACCAGGAGAGAAGTACAGTGTGCTCTTGTGAACTAAAGTGTTGCTCTGCGTTTTTAAAGTTCTAGTATTAATCATTTAAGAATTAAAATCACAGGCGTTTTCAGGCATTTTCGCCTAATCAGGGTAAACATTCAATAGACTGTAAACAAAACACCCTTGATGGTGGGATAACCAAACTTGGGGAGCCTTGAGGGGCACATGAGAGAATTATTTTTTCAGAGTTTCATTGAAATACACAAAGAAACCTAGTTTTCAGAAGCTAAGAAACATGGAATGATTTCCAGTTGGCGAAAACACTTTTCTGTGAGTTTGAAACTCTTTTGCTACCTAGAGATTCAGCTTTTAGATACTTGAACCAGGAAAGAAGCACAGTGTGCTCTTTTGAACTAAAGTGTTGTTTTGCGTTTTTAAAGTTCTAGCATTAACCATTTAAGAATTAATCTCACAGGCGTTTTCAGGCATTTTCGCCTAATCAGGGTAAACATCCAATAGGCCCTAAACAAAAAACACGTGACGGTGGGATGACCAAACTTGGTCAGCCTTGAGGGGCACATGAGAGAATCATTTTGTCAGAGTTTCATTGAAACACACTTAGAAATCTAGTACCCACAAGCTAAGAAACATGGAATTATTTCCAGTTGGCTAAATCGCTTTTCTGTGAGTTTGAAACTCTTTTGCTACCTAGTGATTCAGCTTTGAGATACTTGAACCAGGACAGAAGCACAGTGTGCTCTTGTGAACTAAAGTGTTGTTCTGTGTTTTTAAAGTTCTAGCATTAACCATTTAAGAATTAAACTCACAGGCGTTTTCAGGCATTTTCGCCTAATCAGGGTAAACATCCAAGAGACTGTGAACAAAACACCCTTGATGGTGGGATGACAAAACTTGGGGAGCCATGATAGGCACATGAGAGAATCATTTTTTCAGAGTTTCATTGAAATACACAAAGAAACCTAGTGCCTAGAAGCTAAGAAACATGGAATTATTTCCAGTTCTCTAAAACGCTTTTCTGTGAGATTGAAACTCTTTTGTTACCTAGTGATTCAGCTTTGAGATACTTGAACCAGGAAAGAAGCACAGTGTGCTCTTGTGATCTGAAGTGCTTTTCTGCATTTTCAAATTTCTAGCATTAACCATTGAGGAATTAAGCTAACAGGCGTTTTCAGTGAAATTTGCCTAATCAGGGTAAACATCCAACAGGCTCTAAACAAAAAACCCGTGATGGTGGGATGACCAAATTTGGGAAGCCATGAGGGGCACAAGAAAGAAACATTTTGTCAGAGTTTCATTGAAATACACAAAGAAATCTAGTACCCAGAAGCTAAGAAACATGGAATTATTTCCATTTGTCTAAATCGCTTTTCTGTGAGTTTGAAACTCTTTTGCTACCTAGTGATTCAGCTTTGTGATACTTGAACCAGGACAGGAGCACAGTGTGCTCTTGTGATCTGAAGTGGTTTTCTGCATTTTCAAAGTTCTAGCATTAACCATTGAAGAATTAAACTACAGGCGTTTTCAGTGAATTTCGCCTAATCAGGGAAAACATCCAATAGGCTCTAAGCAAAAAACACATGATGGTGGATTGACCAAGTTTGGGGAACCATGAGGGGCACAAGAGAGAATCATTTTGTCAGTGTTTCATTGAAATACACAAAGAAACCTAGTACCCACAAGCTAAGAAACAAGGAATTATTTCCAGTTGGCTAAAACGCTTTTCTGTGAGTTTGAAACTCTTTTGCTACCTAGTGATTCAGCTTTGAGATACTTGAACCAGGAGAGAAGCACAGTGTGCTCTTGTGAACTAAAGTGCTGTTCTTCGTTTTTAAAGTTCTAACATTAACCATTTAAGAATTAAACTCACAGGTGTTTTCAGGCATTTTCGCCTAATCAGGGTAAACATCCAATAAACTGTAAACAAAAACACCCTTTGATGTTGGGATGACCAAACTTGGGGAACCTTGAGGGGCACATGAGAGAATCATTTTGTCAGAGTTTCATTGAAATACACAAAGAAACCTAGTGCCCAGAAGCTAAGAAACATGGAATTATTTCCAGTTCGCTAAAACGCTTTTCTGTGAGTTTGAAACTCTTTTTTTACCTAGTGATTCAGCTTTGAGATACTTGAACCAGTACAGAAGCACAGTGTGCTCTTGTGATCTGAAGTGCTTTTCTGCATTTTCAAAGTTCTAGCATTAACCATTGAAGAATTAAACTACAGGCGTTTTCAGTGAATTTCGCCTAATCAGGGAAAACATCCAATAGGCTCTAAACAAAAAACCCGTGATGGTGGATTGACCAAATTTGGGGAACCATGAGGGGCACAAGAGAGAATCATTTTGTGAGAGTTTCATTGAAATACACAAAGAAACCTAGTGCCCAGAAGCTAAGAAACATGGAATTATTTCCAGTTCTCTAAAACGCTTTTCTGTGAGTTTGAAACTCATTTGCTACCTAGTGATTCAGCTTTGAGATACTTGAACCAGGAGAGAAGCACAGTGTGCTCTTGTGAACTAAAGTGTTGTTCAGCGTTTTTAAAGTTCTAGCATTAACCATTTAAGAATTAAACCCACAGGCGTTTTCAGGCATTTTCACCTAATCAGGGTAAACATCCAATAGACTGTAAACAAAACACCCTTGATGGTCGGATGACCAAACATGGGGAGCCTTGATGGGCACATGAGAGAATCATTTATTCAGAGATTCATTGAAATACACAAAGAAACCTAGTGCCCAGAAGCTAAGAAACATGGAATTATTTCCAGTTCTCCAAAACGCTTTTCTGTGAGATTGAAACTCTTTTGTTACCTAGTGATTCAGCTTTGAGATACTTGAACCAGGAAAGAAGCACAGTGTGCTCTTGTGATCTGAAGTGCTTTTCTGCATTTTCAAAGTTCTAGCATTAACCATTGAGGAGTTAAACTAACAGGCGTTTTCAGTGAAATTTGCCTAATCAGGGTAAACATCCAATAGGCTCTAAACAAAAAACTCGTGATGGTGGGATGACCAAATTTGGGAAGCCATGAGGGGCACAAGAAATAATCATTTTGTCAGAGTTTCATTGAAATACACAAAGAAACCTAGTACCCAGAAGCTAAGAAACATGGAATTATTTCCAGTTGACTAAATCGCTTTTCTGTGAGTTTGAAACTCTTTTGCTACCTAGTGATTCAGCTTTGTGATACTTGAACCAGGACAGGAGCACAGTGTGCTCTTGTGATCTGAAGTGCTTTTCTGCATTTTCAAAGTTCTAGCATTAACCATTGAGGAATTAAACTACAGGCGTTTTCAGTGAAATTCGCCTAATCAGGGTAAACATCCAATAGGCTCTAAACAAAAAACCCGTGATGGTGGATTGACCAAATTTGGGGAGCCATGAGGGGCACAAGAGAGAATCATTTTGTCAGAGTTTCATTGAAATACACATAGAAACCTAGTACCCACAAGCTAAGAAACATGGAATTATTTCCAGTTGGCTAAAACGCTTTTCTTTGAGTTTGAAACTCTTTTGCTACCTAGTGATTCAGCTTTGAGATACTTGAACCAGGAGAGAAGCACAGTGTGCTCTTGTGAACTAAAGTGTTGTTCTGCGTTTTTAAAGTTCTAGCATTAACCATTTAAGAATTAAACTCACAGGCGTTTTCAGGCATTTTCGCCTAATCAGGGTAAACATCCAAAAGACTGTAAACAAAACACCCTTGATAATGGGATGACCAAACTTGGGAAGCCTTGAGGGGCACATGAGAGAATCATTTCTTCAGAGTTTCATTGAAATACACAAAAAAACCTAGTGCCCAGAAGCTAAGAAACATGGAATTATTTCCAGTTCGCTAAAACGCTTTTCTGTGAGATTTAAACTCTTTTGCTACTAGTGATTCAGCTTGGAGATACTAGAACCAGGAGAGAAGCACAGTGTGCTCTTGTGAACTAAAGTGTTGTTCTGCGTTTTTAAAGTTCTAGCATTAACCATTTAAGAATTAAACTCACAGGCGTTTTCAGGCATTTTCGCCTAATCAGGGTAAACATCCAATAGACTGTAAACAAAACACCCTTGATGGTGGGATGACCAAACTTGGGGGGCCTTGAGGGGCACATGAGAGAATCATTTTTTCAGAGTTTCATTGAAATAAACAAAGAAAC